>JAXBDA010006943.1:0-19115 GCA_036023075.1 Gaultheria prostrata
AACCACCAAGGATCGCGATTAACCCCCATAGAAGATGACCCAGAACACCGGAACCAGGATACCAAACGCCGACGAAAATCACCGGAGTGAAATCAAAAAGCTCCGCCACAACCCGAGCCCCAAGCCACGGCATCAAAGCGACCCCACGCCGTTAGGCATAACCGAAACCACCCAGGAGTGGATCGGCGGGGGGCATCTCAACCACGCAGACCAAAGATCCAAAACCAGCCACGCCGTTAGGCATACCGGAAACTCCGAGTGAGATGACCGGCGGTGGTCGGAGAAACAGAGGAAAGCAAGGAGGAGAAAGAGACGACCAGCGAAACGAGAGGAAAGAACCAGCGAGGAGAGGGAGGAAAGCCTGGGGGGAGGAGGGAAGGAGGACCCCCACCCCCCCCGGCGGCGGCGGATCTGGAAAGGTTTTCTAGAGAGAGGGAGAGGAAAGTTGTTGGGTGAATAATTGCAAGCAACATCCGCTATCTCCTATTGTTAATGCTGGTATTTCCATTAGGAATGTATTCCTTGATATTGTGACTTCGTTTGAATTTGTATATGTAATTAAGGACGCTCGGCAAGATGTGAGGAATGCTCATACTCTTGCACGAAATTGTCTTTGTAATGATTATTAATATAATTTCATGTATCCTGGTTCAAAAAAAATTGAAAAATGAGTTCAGATATCAATACACTTTTCTCGGATATCGATACACTTTCTACGCATTACACACAATCTTATCTCATTCCTGAACATGGCAACTAGCAATTTATATATTGATGTAAAAATGTGCTCCTATAACCCAAAAAGAGTGCAATTACAATTGCATCATTCGGCTTTGAGTTCCTGACCATTTAAAGTACAATTACATCATTCGGCTTTGATTTAAATTCATTGGGTAGGCTTTAGGTCTAGTTTCTCATTTGCTAAAATTTGAATCTCATAAAATTAAATTGGTGATTTTAGCAAATGAGAAAATCATGCCTAAAATCAACCCATTTTAGTAAAGGAAAATGGGATTTGGGGTACCCGTAGTGACCTAAATCACTACATCCACGTAGCGACCTCAATTGTGGGCCCCCTATAATCTGTATTTGGGATCTGAATCATATAATTTGTGTGAGAATGTTGAGTAGATCATTTACGTAAAAATCCAAATTAATTGGATATTGGTAGCCATATGTTCGGGTACTATTTATATGGATGACCAATATTATTTGAAGAATACACTTTAAGACGAATTTGTCTCAATTATGTGTCTACCCATGTCCGATAATCATATTTTTTTGTACTCATGATGTGCTCAATATTCATGAAATATAGTGACTACGGAAATATTTCAGAGGGCCTATAATTGGGGTCACTACGGAAATATAGTGACTTGGCTCACTACGGGAACCCCATGTCCAGGAAAATGGGTTCATTTTAGTGTCTTGTTTGCTCATTTGTTAAAATCATTCACTTGATTTTATAAAATTTTCATTTTAGCAAATGAAAAACCAGACCTTAGTTTGTTCCGTGTACGGGTCATTGCTAAGGCATAGTATTAAAAGTTACAGTACAAAATAATTAATTTAACTAAAGCATAACACAGAAGCGTTACGGTGGCCTTTGGTTCAATTCTTGAAAACGATGGACCCCGTAAATTAATTATTTTTTTATTTTTAAATGTTAGTATCTGAGATGGAGACCTTTAGAAATGCTGATGCGGGGTCCGGCAGGGTGGGCCCAGCCGAGGGGACGCGAGACAAGATTTCGTCCGCTAGGACGTCGCGGTCGCAGTGGATGTTCAACTCAAGCATCAGTGACGAACCGCCGTACACGTGGCTGCTAATCATTCCCCACGTTTGATTCTCACCTCATGAACTGGGTAATGACCCTTTTATAAAAGAAAGGAAATACAGCACTCTCCCCTCCAAAATTATTGGGCTTGTTCGGATTTTAATGTAATTTTTCAATTGTTTATTTATTTTAATATATTATATTTTTAGCGATTTAATTTTTTTTGTTTAATATATTAATTGAAATCTATCAAATAGTAATATCTATAGTGAATATAAAATACATTATAGATTGACAGAAAATATGAACAGTTTAAAAATTGTATCGAAAGCCGAACATGACTAACAATATGGAACGGAGAGAGTAAAAGATAAAGAACTGGGTAGTGATTATACTCCAATCCATTTTTTTAGTAAATGCACTTTAATATTGGTTCTAAAGCTTAAAATTACGAAAAAATACAGCTTCCACAAAGCAAATTTTGAAATACATATGCAAGAAAGTGGAATGCAAAAATAATTTTCTCATGAACTCTACGAAAGAATGGTAAACAAAATGATCCGGTTTGCTTGTACATTCGATCTATTTGCGTCCTATAGTATGTGTTAGAGAGCTTGAGACTCGTGTCAAAATGATGGAGATAGCTTTCTTACTTTGGTACTTTGTTGTTTATCCTCTATTTTCTGGATTATTTTACTAGATTTTTATCATTTTATTTTGGATGGAGTCTTCTGTAAGTGCCACTTGGCTTTATTGAATGCGAACATTTTTGCCTCATAAAAAAAAGTGGAAGAAAAATAAATAGTAGAAATATGCCCCAACTAAAGTTTTAGATTCTGTTTTCTAAATCATTATTTCTTCCTCAATAACTTTCCATTGAGTTTTAGTTAGGAGACCCAATTATAATCCATCGTTTTCCTTATTTTTCTCTCTCCCCTATCCCACTTTGAGATATTCTTCCTTTTCTAAAGCCCACTGATTTGATTCAAATATCTTTAATTCTTTTTTTCTCTCTCTATAACCGGTTTTTTCACCGTATCATAAGTATAATAATTAAAATAAGAAAAAGACTTGCTCTTTTTTATAGTCTCAAGTTTGAAATCTCTAGGTGCTATTAATATCTTTAATGAGTTCATACAAAGTTTTACACTATTTTTAATTGGACTCTCAATAAGTGAGCTGTGGTGAGACTGTGCCCCGAAAACTAATTCAGGTGAGAGTAAACCCGTTCGGGCATTTGAGTTATACGAAAAAAGAGAGAGGACAAAATTTGAATTAGAGTCTAAACCAAAACAGAGAAATCTAAATAACATGTTTTAGAAATTACTTTGTCAAAGGGCTGCACATACATTGGTTTGGGTAGGGTTCGAGCCGGACTTATATTAATTAATAAGAAGACTTGTGTATAGGGCTGACAATTCCGACCGATCCGATCCAATTTGTCCCCGCTAGTATGGGTTGAAGTTTCGGGAATTTTTTTGGAGATCAACTAGGATTTGTAAAAAAAAAAAGTTAAAAAATCGGGAATTGGGTTGAAGGCGGTTCTACACACCCCCAATCCCAAA
The DNA here is from genome assembly GCA_036023075.1 of Gaultheria prostrata. Lineage (NCBI taxonomy): Eukaryota > Viridiplantae > Streptophyta > Magnoliopsida > Ericales > Ericaceae > Gaultheria > Gaultheria prostrata. The sequence continues at coordinate 3,343 of JAXBDA010006943.1, forward strand.
TCCAGTTTTTATTACACATCTAATATGTTAATTTACATTTAGACCCCTAGAATTATTATTAATTACTAGAGTTTCCCCACTATATTATATATATTAGTTTATACATAGTACTATGCACACTTCATTCTTTACATTCTTAATCAAGCAGCGCCGGTCCCTACTCTAGGGGTATTTTTTGGGATTTTATAATTTTTTTTTTGTTTGGTGACTTTCGGATTGGGGCGGGGATCCCTGATCGCCATTAGGAGTGGGGATGGAGGGTGAAAATGATTCTCTGTTCGGAGAATGGGGCGGGGATGGAGACAGATATTAGGTTTGGGGATTGGAGGCGGAGATGGTCAAATCCATCCCCGAGTAGATGTGAGAGGTCTTTCTAGCAAACAAAAATAGATATAGATGTGGGGAATGCTTTGACGACTTGTGGTGTGCGATGAGAGTCTCTATCTCAAAACTAGTATTCCAAATTAGGTCATTCTATTCCATCCTTATCCCTTTCAATAGCTTTTCACTTTCAGGAAATGGGCATGTTCGAAGCTATTTCATCTTCTTTGATTGAGGCTTAGGAGGAGATGGTCAAATCCATCCCCGATTGATCCGCCTAATAACGGGTTTCATTTAATATTCTCAACCTCAGTATTATTAAAGTTTCATTTCCCAAGCTCGTCCTATTAGTTTGTTTATTTTCTAAAGTATAGTACTTCAAACATAAATTAATCATCCATAATTAGTACTCCCTCCGTTCCCAATGTTTGGTCCCAAAGTAGTATATTTGTTTTGGTCTCAAAAGGAACAAATGTGTTATTAGAGCATCTGCAGTGCACTTCTTAAGATTGACTCCTAAAGTAAATACATAAACAAAAGTGGAGGCCACTTTAAAATACCAGAATAACAACCACCAATATCAACAAATCTGAATCTGAAGCCTTCTAAACGATCTGGCAATTTTGGAACTGTGTTTTGAAAGGGTTTTGTCTGTTTCCTCCTGATTTGTTTTCCTGTAATTTGTTATCCCAAGTGGCAAATTTCAAATTTAAAAAAAATAAAAATTGAAATGAATGATGTACGCAAAGTACGTAGTGCTATATTTTTAAAAAATCTTCCCAAAAATAGTTGATTATTTGTGATGCCATGACTGTCCAGTTTTCAACGGTTGCATGTGGCCAATTTATTAATTTTTTTTTAAGATTGCATCATGTTATGGTTAAGATTTTTGAATATTCAAAATAAAAAATGAGAGCGCCCAAATCACTCAAAGCTGGCCACCAAATTGTCTTTAGGTGGCTTTTGGGCTTCCTCTTGACCTTCCCAGGTAGATAATTTAGTTTTTATTTGGACCAAAATGCCATCTTCAGTTTCGCAGAACTACTGATGAGCCATTGAATGTCCTTTGCAAAAAGATTACGATCATGGATGTATAGATTTCAATGCATTGATTAAGAGGTGTTCTACTAACTTGACTTTATCTTATGGTCGATATTAAGGGTGTAAGGGGATCCCGGTCCCTGCACAACTCTAAGGCTTTATTCTCCAATAGATTTTACGAGATAAAATGTAATTTTGATAAAATCTAATTTTGTTTGGAGGTGTGATAAAATCACATTATTTTCTCAATTGATAAAATCTAGATTTGATAAAGGTGTTTTCCAAATCTAGTTTTGGTAAAATCTAGTTTCGGACCTTGCAAGTAGCGATAAATACTGACAAAATATTTTTTCCTATGAAAAAAATGCACATGATTCGGCCCCTACTTCAAATCCTGTGTCTGCCACTGTTGACCTTTGGCTTTAAATGGAGGTCCCGCTAATGAATGATAAGATTGGTCTCCCAAAATTAATCAAAACTAATCTGAACCCTTGATTATAAAAAAGTGGTTTTAACGCACACTTCTATATTAAATATTCTCTCTCATACAATATCTAGGCTAGAATATGAGCTCTATGGACCCTATTGCGTGAAACTTTCGACATCCTGAAAACGAAAGTTGGTAGAATTTCTGCTAAACTTCGGCGATAAAACTAATTAATTCGTGTAGTTGACATTTTCCGTCCCCTAATAAATTTTTTATATTAGAATCCATGATGAAAGAATAAAATAAAAAATTCGATTAGATTTTCTATCAAATCCTTTTCTTTTTTTTCTTTTTTTTTTTCTGATTTTCACATTCGTCCGGGAGAGGGCAAACAAAATCTTATAAGAGCTGAGTACTTATGTCGTGGTAGTTGTTGGTAAATGTACGGATGAAGTACAATAAAATAAAAAATCGTACAAGTGCGAATTTTTATTTAGAATGCAGTATAGGATTGAATTTTTTTTTTTGGGGGGTACAATGTATGCAGAAAACATTGCAAACACGATAATTTCTTACATTGAGGTATTAAAAAAAAAAAAAACCATAAAAGCTCCCATTAAATTAGAGAAATCTTAGAGATAAGAATAGATCACAGTTTATGAATTGGAGGGGATGTGAAAACTGAAAAGTAAGATTTTCTAAATTTAATACTATGATTTTTTTTTTTTAGTGCTTCACCCCGTTAGGGGAGGTCCTTCCAGAAATTCTCAACGGCCAAGGCTGAACCCAGGCCGAAGAGGGGGTTTGGAAATAGTTTAATATGTTTAACAATATTTTATTTTAAATATTCAAAATGAATGGGTGGAAATGAGTTGGAGGGTCCCATGTGGGATGTAGTCAACGAAAATGCCACCCCACTGGCCTTGTTTAGCTCTTAATTCAAGAATAAAGAAATTAAAAGTCAGCAATATGCTTGCATTACGATCTGTTTATGTTTAGTACTGTACGATTTTCATACGGAAACTTATAGAAAGACCCCTTCGGGATTTTAATTTGATTTTGTTACATATGTAATATGATATGTCTCGTAAAGAGAATAAAAAATTTCCCGAATTAAATACAATGCATGTCCATTTTTTATGCATTTACTAAGTGATGATCAACTAAAATGTCAACAATAACCTTTTGTTGCTTATAGTCTTTACCCACTTTATTCATGCAATGAAGAGAAAACATCTTATAATTCTTCTTTTTCTCCTCTTAGCTTTTTCTTTTGCATTGCAAGTTCTATTCCAAATTATAGCATTGTATAACATAAAAATTAAACTGCGACGAATGTGGAAAGTCTAGGGAAAATGCCAAGAACTAAATTCCATTACTATTACCTTTGCCGTGCCAGACCGATTCCCATCTCGAACATTTATCGAATCCAATCAATCTGATTTTTTCTATGAATGATTTAGACTTCTAGAGTTACAAAATAAAGGACTCGACTTATTAAAATATGTTGTGTGATCTCATATCATTAGCGGTATGTATACAAATTGTGTTTGAGGTATTTGTACTTATAGTTCACAAAAATAAAAAAAGAAGAAGATATTTAATTTGTACGCAGCGAAAACAAATACTCCCCTCCGTCCCAAAATGTTTGACACACATCCACTATTCACATCTCTCGAAAAATCATCTATATTTTTTAAGGTAAAATGAATTATATATGCAATATGGGTCTTGTTTAATAGATTTTGCTTAGTTTTATTAAACAAAAAATTTTAAATTGTAAAAAGTAGTATAAATTACAAAATAAAGATGATTTTTTGAGAGGTATGAATAGTACTTTTGGCCAAACATTTTGGGACGGAGGGAGTACTAAAATCCTTCGGTATGTCCATATCCCCTACCAACCGTTTACTCATCATAAAAACGACAGGCAAAAGAGGGGAAAAATAAAAATCTTTTGCCGGTAGCTTCTATCTGATGGTCATTGAAGCTTCAGTGTTGCTGCTGCTGGGCTTTTGGAGGAGTGTTGGTTGTGATTGTATTGGTAGGACCGTCTTTTTTGATAGTCCATAATCCATATGGGAGTTTTTATTGTTTGTGCCCAGATCCCCTTTGTGGCTATCTGGGTTTATTGTTATTTCCTTTCCCTTGCTCTACTTCTAGTTTCTCGCTAGTTGTATTGCTGTGCCTATTTCTTGCTTTGTGCTTGGTTTAGCTCATCTCGATGTATCTTCTGTCGAGTTTTAATAAAATTTTATTGCCGATCAAAAAAATAAAATAAAAATCTCATGTTCGAATAAAAAAGGGGTTTGGCTAATCTACCCGTCCGGCGGGGATTTGGGCTACCCGTAGTGATTCAAGTTACTACATCCCGTAGTGACCTCAATTGTGGACCATCTATAATTTGTATTTAGGATTTGAACCGTACAATTTGTCGAGAATATTGAGTAATCATTCATGTAAAAAATTAAAATAATTGGATATTGATACCCATTTACTCGGATACCATTTATATGGATGATCAATATCATTCGGAGAATACACTGTAAGACATATTTGTCTCAATTGCGTGTTTACCAATCTCCGATGATCATAATTTTTTATACCCATAATATGCTCAACATTCCGAAAAAAATAAACTATTCTAATCCCAAAGTAAGATTTCAGAGGACCCACAATTAAGGTCGCTACGGAGATATAGTGACTTGGCTCACTACGGGAACTCCAAGTCCGTTAGGTGGAGGGTAATATAAATATAAAGACAAACAAGTTCATATTTCAATACATATCTTACGGATAACAATATACTACTATAATATATTGGACTTGAAAATCGATACATCTTCTACACGTTATTCGGGTTGAGTTTAGCACTTTTAAAAAAATAAAAATAAAAATAAAACGTTCGACAATTTGGTTAATACGAGCCTAACCTAGGATCAATTTAAACCACCCCGTAGGTTTTTTTGTTTTTTGTTTTGAACCACCCCGTAGGTTAATTGCACCATAATCTCTCAGTCTCCCTCACGAGAAGAAGAAAAAGTGGCCGAATTCCCCGGCCAAGGAGAAAATTCGATTTAATTATAAGTCCAAATGCTGAATTGGGAAGACAAATAGAGAAATCTTAGAGATAAAAATAGATCACAGTTTATGAATTGGAAATCACTCACATTACAAATAGAGAAATCGTAGTTATGTTTTTTGATTACATACTTCATTTGGACTTTGTGGAAGCAAATCACTCACATTAGAAAATTTGCTAGCATGTTAAACTTGATGGGTTTGTCTGTAACCCCTCGGATTTTGTCTTTTGAGAGCTATTTTGTTCATTCTCACTTTTCGAGAACTATTTTGTTCACCCTCATGTTTAAGGTGTAATACCAGTTTATGCATTACACGAAAATGCAATAGTATATGTTTTCAGATTTAATGGTTTGTTCTATTCCTACCTGCATCGTTTGAGTTTCGGGTTTCATGGCTGCCGTAAGACCCACTCTTTCAAACATGGGTAAGATACATTTCTACAAAAAGAGGGGAAAAATACAAATTTCATGTTCCCAATAAAAAAAAGGGGGTCTTGTTAACCTTTGCCCCACAGTGGTGGAGAATCGGAAACATTGTAGGGTGGCATCCGAGCCGTTGAATATGTTTTGAATGGTCCTGATTCATCTCAACATTTTGTTAATCCAAGCCGTCCACAAGATGAAATCCGAGTCAATGGCCAAAGAGCCGCCATACAGGATCCCTGGGTCCCGGTGGCGGACACATGACTACTAATTTGGCCTTATTTTGCAGGGACCATTCTTCAATAAATTTACAAAAACATCCAAAAATATAATACAAATATGAAGAGGGAGGGGGCGGCAAACACCCCTGAATAATATATTTATATTGTTCTCAAATATCGATATATCTTTTACACGTTATTCATGTGGAGTTTAGCCTATTTCCCTAAAAAAAAAAACCTAAAACAACGACGATGGACAATTTGGTAAATACGAGCCCAACCTAGGAACAATTTAAAGCACCCCCGAAGGTTAATTGCACCATAATCCGAGTCTCCCTTACGAGAACCACCTCCTGAAGAAGAAGAAAAAGTGGCCAAATTCCCGGCTAAGTAGAAAATTCGATTTCCTCCTCCTCCTTATAACTCATCACCCATAGATACACTCTTACATATATTTTTTGTTTCTAGAGAGAGAGAAGAATAAGAAGAAGAGAGAGAAGAAGAAGATGGGGTCGGAGTTGATTTACAGGGGTCACGAGACCCAATCCCAATCCGACTCCTACTCGCCCAAACCACCCAAGCCATGGCTCACCGTGATCCGTCCGATTCGTTATCTCCTCCGTGAACAACGCCTCCTCTTCGTCCTCATCGGCATTGTTATCGCCACCCTCTTCTTCTCCCTCCTCCCCTCGCCCCACCACAACTCCACCGACTCGCTTTACTACGAACAACCCGATTCGACTCAGCTAACCCCCCGAGTCTTCTACCAATCCAACTCGGGCTTTGGATCGATCAACTCGGGCGGGAAGATCCCGTTGGGGCTGAAAGGGAAGGGGCTTCGGATCGTGGTAACGGGTGGGGCCGGGTTCGTTGGGAGCCACCTGGTTGATCGGTTGATTGCGAGAGGGGACAGCGTGATTGTAGTGGATAATTTCTTTACGGGGAGGAAGGAGAACTTGATGCAGCATTTTGGGAACCCTAGGTTTGAGCTGATCCGACACGACGTCGTTGAGCCTATCCTGTTGGAAGTTGATCAGATCTATCACCTCGCTTGCCCTGCTTCCCCTGTTCATTACAAATTCAACCCTGTCAAGACTATTATATCCTTTTTTTTATTTCGAATTTTGGAGTAATTTTTTTTTTTCTGTTTGTTTCTGGAAATTGTTTGTTGAGATTGTGTGTGTTTTTGCCTTGATTCTGAATTTGCACAAGACGAATGTGGTGGGGACGCTGAACATGTTAGGGCTGGCGAAGAGGGTGGGTGCGCGGTTTTTGCTAACGAGCACCAGCGAGGTGTACGGTGATCCTCTGCAACACCCTCAGGTCGAAACTTATTGGGGCAACGTCAATCCTATCGGTGAGTACTCCCAATTTCCTCTCTCTCTGGTTGTTTGGTGGCCGGAGTAACGCTAACATGCGCCGGGGGACGTCGTAGCAGAGTCGCCACGTGTAGAGATGTGATTCTAGTAGTAATTGGATTTTTTTGACCAAAGGCCGCCACGATTGGAAAAGTCAACCAACACATTTGTGATTAGAAACTTAGAATATCTGGAAGTGGGATCGCCTTTTTCTTTTTCTTTTTCTTTTTCTTTTTTTGGACAACGAAGAGGAATCAATCAATCATGCATATTTCGTTCTCTTTTATTTGGACAAATAGTTTCTGCACTTTTTCTTTTTTTAATAAATGTCATTTAAAACCTGTCGTCTATTTATTAATTTATACGACTACTTGTTAAAAGACAATATTTGGACTGCATTTATAGGGGGGGAAAAAAAGGAGTGCAAAAATAATTTCCCTCCCTCCAGTTTTTTCGTTGTTTACAATGGTGGAAGGGTAAATCGTGGAAATTGTGAGGAGCGTATCGGTAAATTTCATTTCCCGAATTCCAACGTTGAGGAGGACTGGAGGAGTCTTTTTAGATCTGACAACAGATGTATTACTAGTACTAGTAAGTATTTGTGAGATAGTATTATTTTAATGTGACGGGTCTGTGTGGGGTGGGTGATGACAGGTGTCCGAAGTTGTTACGATGAGGGAAAGCGTACGGCAGAAACGTTGACCATGGACTATCACCGCGGTGCCAGCGTTGAGGTTAGTTTTGCTTTTTACTACAGTAACTCTAATAGTAATAAATTCAACACTAGTAATTAACTACTCCCTCGGTCCCAGAATGATAGTTCATTTTGGGATTGCGTGTCATTTTCAATGGCTTATATATTTTAATGTGAATCTCAAAAAACATGCATTATTATTTGATAGATTTCATTGAGAACTTTTATACGGTGCAAAAAAAATTCAAAAATTATTTCGATAAATACATTATTTTTTAGTTTGAAAATTGCACGTAGTTTCGTAGTGGACTATTTTGGGATGGAGAAAGTACTACTACTACAAATACAATAATAATCCGTTAAACAACAATAATGTAATGTGATGTGTTGTTGTAGTACTCTAATCATCAATTCAGTGGGCCTCACTTTCGCATAAATTATAGTAAATCTTGTTCGTCATATGATGTGGTAGTAGTATTTAAGGTGGGCTGTTATGTTATGTGATTATTGTACTAGTTATTGTGTTCCCAGACATGTTTTTTCATGTTGGATGCAACAGCACAGCGGGTTCATTTTGTAACAGATCCTTAAGTTCATAATGTGAAGAAATTCTCACCATTTTGAATCAGATTTCTGTATAAACTATAAACCTTCCCTTTTGGGTATACTTTTTTCTTAATTATGTGCGTCTAATATTGGAAACCGTTTTAAAGATCTTATAGAGAAAACGGTTTGGGTGATATGGAAGGATGCCCGATTAGAAACCAACTCCTTAGGCTTTATTAAGATTCTTACTACGTACATCATTTATCGCATTACCATCTCCGCGTCATTCTATGCAGGTGAGAATTGCTAGGATTTTCAACACGTATGGGCCTCGGATGTGCATTGATGATGGCCGTGTGGTTAGTAACTTTGTTGCTCAGGTATGTATCTTGGAATCCTAGTTTTACCATTTGCTACGTAGTAAATTGATATGCTACTTTGTTAGTATTAATAATGATCTTTGACGAATCAGGCCCTGAGGAAGGAGCCATTGACAGTATATGGTGATGGCAAGCAGACGAGGAGTTTCCAGTATGTTTCCGACTTGGTAAGATACATTTTATGGATCATTATTTACTATTCATTCATTGATTTGGCATCTTTTTCTCGCCATATCAATTCAAACTTCCCCAAGAGTAGATAGATATATTGAATGCTCGTACTTTTGGTGCTTTCTTGCTTTTTGTTTCTAAACTTGTAACCAATTCCTCTCCATTTGGCTGAAGAATGGTGATCGCAGTTTTGCGTATGAGAAGTTCTTAAGTTTTTGTTTTAAGCAAGGCAAATTAGGAGGGGCTGTTCTACATGGCGAATTGTAGCATAAAATGAGTGTTTGGTGATACAGTACTAAATTAAGAGTTTTATTTAATCGTTGTATATTCGGGAGGGAAGTTATCTGATAGTTCTAGCATTTCACATGGCATGATGCCCACCCAATAATAACAGACCATGTGACAGAAAGTGGATGTGTCTCATAGCCTAAAGGGTACATCACTTCTCATATATATGGTACCTCCTAATCAAATGCCTGTAGTGGCATAGTCAAGAACAATTTCAAAAGACTGAATATAGCATGTGCCATGATGCTCTACTTGTTAAGATGCAATTAAGCATTTGGGCTTTCCCAACTCTTAAATTCCATGTGCATGGCTCCGATATCGGGTACTGCTATGCCTGCAAAAGGTGGGTTAACTGAGTGGAGGCCCGAGCACTGGGCCATTAAGGCTGGTGCCTAAGGCCTCCAATTTTGAGAGGCCTCACTTTCATATAGGTATATTTCAAGCGGTATTCTGACCTATTGGATTACCTATTCTTCGGTCATAGTTCACCTAGAATCAGGGATCTATGGCTTTATTTCTGTTGGGTTTTGGTATCCAATTGGAGGTACATAGGAGTATTTATTTTGTCAAGCTTTTCCTACATTTGGAGGTCTGTTCTCTAACCCCCTCTTTATGATATGTACGTGTATAATTCTAGACTGGAACGTTCCTGCCCAATTCCAATGGTGATTTGAGACTCGTACCAATTCCTCTCATCATTCACTACTCTCTTTCTTTTGTTGTAACTTCTACATGTATGGTAGTTAGAAGTTTGTTTTCTACAGATTTCGCAAAAAAAGGTGCCAATGAAACTTCGTCCCCATCAATTCTATACTAGATTAGACTGGGCCGGTTTTGAGGATTCCCATACAAGCCTTATCATTTTGTAGATGTATCCGGGGTTTTGAAAGTAAAGCCAACCGTATACTACTTTTGAAATAAAGATAAATGTGCACTTAATTCTGTTGCGGATATTTTTGTTTTGTAAAGTGAAAAAGGCTGATGGGTTTGTCCATTTCATTTGCAAGGTGGAGGGTCTGATGCGGCTGATGGAGGGAGAACATGTAGGACCTTTCAATCTTGGGAATCCTGGAGAGTTTACTATGCTTGAACTTGCTCAGGTATCAAGTTTTGCCATATTTGATATAGTTGGGTATCAAATTTAACCTTTTGCGTTCGCAGTTGACATTTATCGATCTACTTGTCTTTTTCATCACCCATCACCCACCCATCTATAAATCGCGACACTTCTCCAGTGGAAACGAAAAGAAAATAGCTTCTTTACGGGCTCGTTACAATGTTTAACTTAGGGGTGACACAAGAACCCGACTCGAATTTAGCAGGTTAGAGTCGGCTATTTTTGACACGGAGCACGAATATGACACGACACGATAACACGAAAAACTAAACAAGTCAGGTTAGAGTTGAGAGAATTCTGACCCGAACACGAGGTGACACGACACGACACGATGCCCAGTGCCCACCCCTTTTAACTCATCATATTCCTGTCATGATTAGTTTGGGACTAGAAATTTCTTTACAGTGTCCCACACACACTAACTACCAGATAAAGATGTTACATTGAAACTCACCCTCTGTTTATGTTGCATTTGCATGTAGGTGGTGCAAGAAACAATAGACCCGAATGCAAAGATAGAATACAGGCCTAACACGGAGGATGATCCGCACAAGAGAAAGCCCGACATCACGAAGGCGAAAGACCTCCTGGGTTGGGAGCCCAAGGTGTCCCTTCGCAAGGGTCTTCCTCTAATGGTCTCCGATTTCAGGCAACGGATCTTTGGTGACCATAAAGAAGATGGTGCCTCTACCACCATGTCCTCAGATTAAAAGCAAGATGTTGGAGTATCCTTTTGAGTGAGTGTCCTTTTCGTGAAGGAGTGTTTCAGGCGAATACAATTCCCGACTCCTTGCCACTGATCCAAAAGGGGCCAATAGCTGCGGTGGGATTAGCCAACATTGGTGTCTATTTGCAGAGTTTCGCGCTGTTCCGCCACCATTTATTTTTTATGTGTAATTTTTTTTACTTGTCATTCAGAGAACCAAAATAGAAAAGATAATCATATTTCATAGTGTTGGAATAACATTAATACCACCTTCCCAGTTTTCGGTTGATAGGAGTATATGCAATCCAAGACAGCTTTATGCTTTTTGCTAGTTTTTACTCGTACCAATTTGTGTAATTTCCTCGTTGGCCTACAAGTATGAATATCTTTCAAAAACCTTACAACAAATCAGTGAACTTATGCAAGTTGCTGAATCTGAGGTTTTATGATGTAACAGCATTCTGCATCAATTCTGGAACAAGAATTCCACTAACAATCATATCTAGACATTAGAAATTTATAATGCAGAACATATCTGACTTCCGAGAATAAAATTTCTGGAAAACCTCTCTCTCTCTCTCTCTCTCAACATACCTTTGTATGAAGCTTGATTTCTGTAAGTTAGATTAGTTTATGAGTATTCATGAGCCTAAAACTTCTTTCTAACATGTCAAGAAATTATATTGTACTTTTCCGATAATCCTTTTATGTCGTCATGTTTTTAAACCCTCTAGTTACGGTCCTCATTTGAGCTAGTTGGCATGCGACAGAGAAAGAAACCATGTGACAGCTTTCAGAATGAGTTTAACACCTAAAGTTCCTTATAGCCCTCAAGATCGAACGATGCCTTTCCTAGGGCGATATTTGGCTGTTCTTTCTAGGTCCTATTTACATTTTACTCAGCCCAATCCTCTCATTGTTAGAACGAGTTGGTTTTATCTCCGGTCCAATAACTTATCCATCTTGGCTTCCTCATGTTCACACAGCGCAGGCTTGCTTGGTCTTTTAAGCTTAACTATGATCGCAAATCAATTCTTTTTCTTGTTGTAAGCAATAATGCAGGAATCATGGCAACTCCATTCATGCTTTCCAAAGACAATATAGAGCTACACTTTGTGACAAACCACTTAGGTAATTAATAAGATAAGCTAGCTGCAGGTGCAAATTTATTGTGGGTAGTGGTACATTCAAGATAAGCTTAAAATACAAGGCTTGATGGAAATTTTTCCAGAGTGTGAATTCAAACAGATAAGGAGTTAGCCATGAATGTAACCATTTGGGAGACGTATACAGTATTTTCTTCGACATAAAAAAATGAGTTTACATAGAAGTTTCTAAAACTTTTTTTGCCCCGAATTAAAGTCCTCAATGAGCACTTTAAACTGGTGTTAAAAAAAAAAAAAAACATATAGAAAAAAACTATAATTTGGGGGTGCTTGAAATGCACGTATTCCTATAGTGAACACTTACAAAGGGACGGAGGGAGTAACTACAATGCAGAATATATCTGCCTTCTGGGAACAAATTATCACAATCTTTATAATTATCCAACTTGCAGGAAATTTCGAAACCAAGCACACCAAGAACAGCAAAGTCAAGATGTTTGCATAAGAAATCAAATAGTAAGCGGCTTGGTAGAAGCATAAGGGTAGGAAAACAAAAACAGGTATTAGTTCATAAAATCCTACAACAACTGCGACTTTAAGTACAATCAGTTCTAAAGGAGCCAGAAAACTGAAGAGTAATAAATCCTCTCTGCAAAGCTTTACTCCAAAATCCAATCCTACAACGACTCTGCATACCTACACATCAAACAGATCCTATTAGAATAACGAATCTGTCGCAAATTGAAAATACAACCTCCACTTCCTAGTACTGATTCAATTTCGTGCAGCAATTCATGGAACGAGGGGGTAGGGACAACATGCTACAAGTGCGACGTCATAAGCAACATTTCCCAGCATGAAATCCTCCTACAAGTAACTAGTCATGGCTTCAAGAGTTCAAGGCCCAAGCTTAGTGCAACTGATAGAGGTATCATCTTTACATGAATAAAATTCATTCTAAAGCTAATCATAAACTTGATACTGTAACTTTAATTACCAAGGACAAAGTGACAAATAAATAAGTCAAAATGTTACGTCCTAAAGGTATATGTAAAACATCAAATTACTTCGTATTTTCTAGGAATAAGACAACATTAACCCAATAATGGCTTCCAATCAGATAGAGGTCAGTGGTCAAAATACCACCTGGAATAAGTGTAGAAAACATAAATTCCTAAATGTCTTGCACACTTTCACCAACACGAGTGAGGCCAATACTCTCATCACCATTTAAGTAACCACTAATACAGAAATTATCGATGTTTCAAATATAGATGACCCGGAAAAAAATACTCGGCAGTAACTGACTTCTCACTCAAACAAGTGCAAAAGAGAACATGAGTTCCAAAAAGAACATCTCAACGTGTTTTCAATCCTATGAATGTTCCACATACTCAATTAAAACCATAGAGAATAAATACCTCTCACTTGGGGTTTCTAAGGACAATGATCACAGAATCGCCTCGAAGAAACATCTTGCTAATGAACCGATCTTTGTTAACTGGCTGAGCTTTCTTCTTACCTTTCCCAGTCTTTGGTACCTGAGCCAAAAAAAAAAAGTAAAACATGTGGACCATGCATTGTAAGTAAATGAGGAACACTCGTATGATGGATAAAACTAACCTCTGTCCACATCTCTCGAACATTTTCCAGCACCATGTTGCAATGCCGATCAAATGCTCTCACGCGGCCCAGAAGCTTCTTATTGTTCCTGCAATTGATAAGCACCTGATTGGTGCAAAAGAGGTGTAATCAACTACCAATCCTTAATGGAAAGCAAGCAAATTAAAATCCCGAAACCAATACCTCCCAAGGTTCACAATTGTCTAAACAAATGGGAACTAAAGCTCAGGAATAGGGGGATAACTTATCTAGTCAACATGGAAGAACCACTCCTTGCTAACAACTTGAATATTCACATGGCCCTCCATCAAATCTTCACCAACAAAACATGACTCCAATTTACATTAATGTAAATATTTATTACCTGTGTGTTATTTTTCACACTCATCATCAAAACAGAAAGAGGCCCAGTGCTGAATTCCTCCTCTTCATTCTTGGCCTGTCATAAACATGTCCAATAAGGAGTATCAATTTCATATCTGAAAGAAGAGGAGAAAGGACGGTAATATTGCTCATAAAAAAAATTGAACAAAAGTAAAAAGTTGAAAGCCTGTTTTTAAAAGGAAATCACAAAAGCGATGTTGGAATAATGGTACAGATTCACTTTCAACTTTCCTCCCCTAAGTTCTTAAATGACTATGTTCCATTATATAGGCAACAGTTCAGTTGGGTTCGGTAACTAACAACTAATCATAAACTTTTGCCAAACTGCCGAAGTATGCGGCACCCAGGTTATACCAAGTTAGGTCAAATTTAACCTTTATCCTTTAACTGGAACTCAGCTCATGTCAGTCATTAAAACAAAGAGAAAGTTGGAAAGACATTCGATGGGACAATTGCTCTGAAAGTCCTTTTGCCAGCGTAGATGAATCTTATGTCAGGTATTATTTCGATCCGGATCTAATGTCTGATTGCGAACATTATTGAGGTCAGTCTTTTCGGATTACGGGTGACAGGCGAATGCCAAAGTCCGAAAGGTAAGAGCAGTTTCCACTCTGCTCGTACTGAATACGGGTAATTCCCCGCCACTTGCCCAACATTTTAATAGAGGGACAGCCAGCGGTGAGGTCATTAGACCAATAAACAATTAGTCTCTTCTAGGACCGCAAAAACAATATCTACCAAAAAATTGAAGTGAAAGTGGACAGCAATCACCAGGACGACCAGAAATATTTCAAAGAATCCCAAATTTCAAAGAACTGGCAAAAAAAGGAAGGGAGTGGGGGGGAATTATGCTTGCAAGAAGAAAAAATAGTTAGAACCAAGTAACGATGCTTTGCTGACCAAAAATTCAGAACACCCGGGAAACTAAAATTGATGAAATGCCTCAAATCCTTTCAGTACTGGCAACTAGTAAGCAAAGGAAGACAAATGCAGTATCATCAGTTTATCCCCAATATTAGCACATACTATTCTGATTGTCATCCAATGACATAACATCTTATGTTCGTCTCTGCACCCCCCTCGATTTAATAGGTTTTTTGTAACCCGAAAAATGAAGAAAGAGAACCGTTGTAAAGAAATTAGCAAGTGTGACGGTATGAATGGCACTTACTTAAAATTAAGTGCAATTATTGTTACTTGATTTAGTCTGATAAGCAGAATTCTGATAAATCAATTTTTTTTTTGCATTGAATAAGAGTCCTTCGAAGTTCCAAAAATTGTGAAGAAAATAGGATACTTAGTAAAATTAACTACTACTAAGATGAAGAAAAATATCATCTTAGTAGAATCTACTATACATTAAAATAAAATAACAGAAAGATATAAGCATTGTCAAGTCGACCATATATCTATCTGATTAGAGAAAAATCAAATAATATTGCTTCGAATCTAATTGTCATTTAGAAATATTAATAGGCAGATTCAAATCTAGAAGTAATGGATATGGAAGCCTATTATTGAAACCCCCTTCTTTTTCATTTATCACGGATAAATCACTCCTGGAAAGAATCCTATCTTTTGTAATCTTGCTATTTTTTTTAGCCCCGATAGGGGGAATCATGCAGTTAGCACAGGCAGTAGCGAGTTGCGGAGTAGGGAACGGAACTGGTTGCTTACTTACCATAGTTGTCAAAGGCGCACCTATTGCGCCTGGGGTGATCCCAGGCGAGGCGACTTGAAAAAGGAGCAGCCTAGGCGCAAAAAGGCGCGCCTAGGCGAGAGGCGACGAGGCGCAAAAAGGCGCGCCTCTTTCAAATCGACCACTCTTTTATTTTTTTTTATTGAAATTAAGGTTCCTTTTTTTTTTCTTCATACATGTTGGGG
>JAXBDA010006944.1:0-19114 GCA_036023075.1 Gaultheria prostrata
GGTCTGTAGATCCCAGGACCGAGCTATCCATATCTCGGCCTGACCCTGCACCTTATCGTGGTGCCATGGTGGATTATGCATTGCGCGCCTGGCCCTACTCGTGGCCTCTCTAGCTCGGCTCACCTGTGGGGTACACCCATACTGCATAGCCGAGTTAGGGCACTCAAGAGGGTATACGGGTTTTACCCTCTCCATTTACATGTCAATCTACGTGCAAATTTTTCAAATGTCTTAGTGGGCCATAAATTGAATGCTAATCATTTTCTTTCTCACTTTGATATCCCTGGGGCATTAAGTCTTGTGGGCCAGGTGGACAGTAGGCAAACAGAAGATCATGGGGGTAAGAAGATAGCAAATTCTGGTGTTAACGAAGTTATTGCACTATCTCAGTCAAGTGCAGTAAAATCTAAATCTCGGAGGAAGAATAAGACAGTTGACAAGATTCTTGGTCTTTCTAAGCAATCCTCTGTTAGGAAGAAACAAAAATGTGCTGTGATTCATTCTGCTGCAGGAACTGTTGCCCTCTCTATCTCAATAGAAGGAATAGGATTCTTTTAAATGAGGCTCAAGCTGCATGGGCTTTAGGTAAACTGTTGGGTAACGACTATACAGGTCCAGAGGAAAAAGTAATTAGCAAGATTGTTCAAATGGAGATCGACCAAGATGAAGAGAGGCAAGCTCTGCAGGCCAAAAAGCCTGCTTTTGCTTGCTAAAGATTTAAATCCAGTCCGAGGAAGTGCTCATGCCTAATATGAAGATCCTTTCATGGAATGTTAGGACTTGGGCCTGAAGGAGAAAAGGGGAAAGCTTAAAAAAGTTAATGAAAGTAAAATAGGTGGACATGGTACTTATTCACGAAACAAAGCAATAATCTCTAGCAGCTGGGTTTGTGTCTTCTTTATGGGGGACCTCAGAGCACCATTACATGGAGGTTAAAGCAGTTGGCAGTGTTGGAGGCATAATTCCTCTGCATAATCTTGAGAGCATTTTGGTTGTGATTTAAAAGTACTCTTGGGGTCTTTTTAGTGCTTTTCTTGGTAGTGTCACATGGGTTTGCTAGCCGCTAGTGCTCTATGCTGGATAGATTCTATTAGTTGATTCTGCTGCTTCATTTATGCTGTTGATGGGGGTCTTAAAATGAAGTTTTTGCTCCTGCTGGTGGTCTTGAATCGGAAGCTTTTGCTTTTGTTGTTCACACTTCGGTGTTGGTCCACATGGTTATTTTGGATTTTTGTTTCTTGTTGACTTCTGGTCAATTTTTTCCGCTTTGGGTCCTTGGTGGCACAATTGTCGCGAGGTTGCGTGTCAATCTTGTAGGGATTCTTCCTCGCGTTGTGATGCCACTCCTTTGGTTCCTGTTAATCTTTGTAATCCGTTTTCAAAGATTAATATAATTCTCTTTTGCTTTTTAGAAAAAAAAAAAAAAAAGGGTTAGTGGGTAAGAGTTAGCTATTGAGTGATTTATCGCTCATGGTGCTATTGTTGGCCCTGACATATCACATCAGGTATTGTAAGTGAAGGAGAGGAATCGCACTATCAGATAGAGGGACTCGTTGTTGACCAAGGGCCAGAGGAAGATCGAAACCTGAATTGAAACCTCTAGAATTCGCTGTTCCTTCGTTTTATCTTTTGAATGATTGTAATCATAACCTTGCTACCAAGTATTTTGTAATAATGTAATCAAAGTAAGTAATTTGGATGTTGAACTTTTAGTTCTACTGCAATCAAAGGTAATGATTTTGTCTGAACAAACTTTTTCCTAATAAATAATTGAAATAATGCTTTCAAAAATTGGGGCGTTACATCCCCAACAATTATGCCATTTCATTGCCATTTCTTCATTTAATCTCTTTGTAATTATTTGACGCAACTTAAAATTATGATAGCTATTATAAATAAATAAATAAACAAATTAGGTATTGTCATAGCCAAACCAGAGTTGCGGCACTTGGCAGGTTCCTCAATGTCTTCTCCTCCGTTATGGTGGTTTGCAATGCTTCCTGATTTCGTTGGAACTCCTACATGTTACACAAATAATTCATATGAAATAGTTAAGTGAATCATGCTACACTGCAATTTGGTCTTTAATTTTTTAGATAAGGTTAGATTTGCTGAATACATAAGACATAGGAGTACATAAACATTTAGACCCAACTTAAAAAATCAGCCCACAAATCAACTGAATGTAGTAAAGAGCAATTTGCGCAAACGAATGGGAGATTAGTGGATAAATGGTTGCTTGGTTACTTATATTGAGAGATAGATGAATTTGATACCATTAGTAATGAGGCTATTATGCAACAGCTTCAAAATATGAAAACTCATCAAGGGCAATTGTAATATCCTACTCCCTCCGTCCCAAAAATTTAGTCCAGTTCATAAAAACGTGCGATTGTAGGATCAAAAAATAAAGTACTTCCATATATAATTTTTCAAATTTCGTCTTAACAAATTAAAGATCTCAATTAATTCTTCAATTAAGTGCTAAAAAATTCAAAAAATTATAAGCACGAGTACTTTATTTTTTTCTCCAAAAAAAGCACGTCTTTTTGTAATTGACTAACTTTTAGAGATGGAGGGATGCTATTTTTGGGTGTCATTGTTGATATTAATAGCTAAATTTGTGTTTATTTATAGTTGTAGTTTCTAGAGGTAGTAGAGATTTCTGAACAACCAACTTAAAATTTCTGGAGCTTCCACTGTATTTGTGTGCCTCACGGTGCGTTAATTGCAGTAATTGAACAAGTCATCTTGTTCGTAGAGTAGTTGTTCTGTGCAAAAATCAGCTTGATTGGACATTAATTCCTTTTAAAAAAACAATTTGAATTTTGGTGTATAAAATGCATGGTCTGATTCTATTTACAATTTAAAAGCTAAACAATGATACCCCTTAGGTTTATAGTTTTGCGTGAATCTCACTGACACCACTAGAGATTTGTCTTACTGGTGGATAACGCCCTCACGTATGAGAAATAACAATGAAACCAATGAGGTTTCTATGTGCATTCCACCAACTCTCGGCTTAATCGACAATTGTTTGTTCAAATGTAAACACGTGATGGAATGAGATGAAAGTGGCTTATGTCTAAGAATTCACCTTCTCTCATATATATAATGACTAATCTAAAACGATAACCTCTCACTTATTTAGAAACCAAAATTACTTTTCCAACCATTGGAGGAGCTATTTTGATCTATCCATAATCTTTTTTCGATGTCTTTCATAATAAGAATATTTTTTTAACGATCTCTTTATATAAGTAATAATATGAAATCATTTTTGTTTCCTCCATTCCCTCCATAAATAAGTTTTTTTTTTCTAGTTTTCTTAGTAATATCGTTCCATAGGTTAAGAAACTGCACCAAAAATGCATCGGTTCAAATCCGATAAGGGGCTTTGGCCCTTTTTTCATAAAACTCCAGTCATAATATTTATTTTATGAAGGGAGAATAGAAATATTATTAATATGTTTTAATAAAAAAGTAACCAATTGAGTAGAATAATAAGTTATTATTCTACTCAGTTAGAGTATTTTAATTATTATTCTACTCAATTAGAGTATATTAAAATTCAATTAGCGTTTATTAAAACGATACTTTAGTATAGTAGTTCGAAAGTTAAATTTATCTTGTACTACAAGTAAGAACCGTTTTACTTATTTTAGTTTGAGAAGATAAATCAATTATTTATGGGTACAAAAATTTAGAATTGAGGGCTTTTTATTATTAATTAATTATATGAATGAAGAGGGTGAATTTGTCAATATGAGATACTTGACTAATTCTATGATGTGTTTGATCAAACACTTGTTGGTGGGTGCTAGCGAAATAAACATTAAAATCACAGAGGGTTTAATAGAACCTAAGAGGGTGTCAGTGAAAGTTTCACCATATTTATTTTGAGTAGTGAACTTTTTGGCAGGTACTTCTTTCATTCCAAAAAGGATGTCAAAAATCACTATTTGCACTTCTCATAAGATTATCTATATTTTCTTTATTTATAATGATTTGTATAGGCTATATGGATCTTATTTGATAGATTTTACTTAGTTTTGTTTTTTAAATCGTAAAAAGTATTGCTTAGGCAATATGGATCTTGTTTGATAGATTTTACTTAGTCTATTTTTAAAATCATAAAAAAATATTATAAAGTACCTGTTATGACAGGCCACGAAGTAAGAGAAAACAAATCAACAAGCGAAAATAAAGGACAAAAAAAATTTACGTGGTCCACCCCTCCCCACCAGCATGAAGCTCTAGAGGTACGTCCACGAGTAAAGAGCGAGAGAGGATTCACTATGAACGAGAGAGAATACTAAGAGTCGGCCATACCCGTCCTAAAGAATATCTAGGGACGAAGTCTCAAGAACACGAAAGAGACAAGCAAAAAACCCTAATATCCAATCCCATGAGTTAAAGACAAAACCCTAGGAGGCCACAAGGCTCCTATTTATCAGAAAGTATAGAAATTAGGTCAAACCGACCCCAAAATGTGCAACCGCCTCAAAAACGAGTCAAACTCTGCCAAACCACCCTAGGCGGTTTTTCCATAAGCAAATCCCGATCCAAACTACAAGCTACTTGCGACAGATACTGTACCTCTCTTCGAACGTCTATAATTCAAGGCATAAAGCCAACCAATTCTCCACCTTGACTTGAATTCCATTAAACTCAACACCATAGAGCAATCCTCTCGCATCACCACTCTTCTCCAAACACCCCTCGCGGGGCAGCCCCCAATGGGGCAATCACCAATGGCAAGAACAAACAAGGCTCAAGCAAGACTGGTTGACCATGCAAACGCGACTCAGGAAACCTAGCCGCACATGCCTTCAAATTGAGCCTCCATCTTCAAACGAGAACATCCCGCCCAATACACCCTTCAATGATGCAAACGAAGATCCGCTCAAGCTCCACCCAGGGCTAAAAACCGAACTTCACCACGAAGTTATTGGACCAAATAAGCAGCATTCTTCAAATGGGTACCGTCCACCCAATTACTGATGTAACAAAAGACTTGCTCGAACTCCCCACGGAGTTCATACGTGAAACCCGCATACGCCAAAACTGAGTTGAAACCAAAAATTAATATTAGACCCGAATCTCCACGACGATACCCAACATGAAGCACTCTAAACGGCTCCAAAACAGTATCCAAAACGAGTATAACCAAAATACACTCTTCAAAATAGTCTTTTCCAGGCATACCTCCTTCATACGAAAAGCATAAACGTGCTGCTTCAAATACAACTGTAGTCTCCTTCTCAACCTCTCAAAGCACATCATCTGCTCCTCCTCCAACAAAAACTTGAATAATCCTTGTTGAAGAAGCAAAACACGCAACTCCTCGAGCCATAGACTGACGTTGTTGCTTTACCCTCCAAACTTCTCAACTCCGTATCGAGTCGTCATATTGCAATCAATATGATCACCCAAAACAAAACACATAGCAAAAAAATAAAGCTTTGGGATTAAAACCCTAAGCTCTAATACCAGTTTGTTATGACAAGCCATGAAGTAAGAGAAAACAAACCAACAAGCGAAGTGGTTCCCCCCCCCCCAAGCACGAAGCTCTAAAGGTATGTCCACGGGCGAAGAGCAAGAAAGGATTCACTATGAACAAGAGAGAATATAAAGAGCTGGGTATACCTGTAACTCTAATTGAAACACCCAACAGATATCTAGGGACAAAGTCTCAAGAACACAAAAGAGACAAGAAAAAAGCCCCTAATATCCAATCCCAAGAGTTAAAGACAAAACCCTAGGAGGCTACAAGGCTCCTATTTATAAGAAAGTACAGAAATCATGTCAAAACTGATCCCAAAACACGCGTCGGACTCGGGAAAAATCGATCGGGCAATTTTGATTTGGACCGGGCAGGATTTCTAGAAACCTGCCGGAAAACCCAATTCTGCTCGAGTGGCCCTAAATCCCGCTAGGACAGTTTTTCCAAAAGCAAAACCCGGTTCAAACTGCAAGCTACTCGCAATAGATATTATACCTTTCTTCGAACGTCTATAACTCAAGGCATAATTCCAACAATACCTAATATAGATATTTTCTTAAAAGGTGTGAATAGTATTTTTGGACATCGTTTTTTGGGATGGAGGGAGTATAAGTGAGAAATTTTTCTTAAATTGTGTTTGCTAGTCGGGTGGTGATTAAGGTTCGGAAAAAGGTTACAGTGGAGAAAGTTATCTGGTTTTGTATAAGAATTTTTTTTTTATTAGGGAAGCAATTGGAAGAGAAGGCAAAATAACTAAAAAGAAAAGTGCATGGAAAAAATTAATTATTGTCTATTTTGTTATTTTATTCTCTGTTTCCCCTCAAAACAAACAGTGGTAAATGTTGGGATTTTAATACACCCCCTTTTAATGTCAAGCCACGAGAAAATAAAGTGAGCAAACAAAAGGCAAAAAACACAAGAACACAAAGATTATATGTGGTTCCACAAAGCATGAAGTAAAGTGTACCCCACAGGCGAAGAGCGAGAGAGGATTCACTATAACTAAGGAGCAAGATTACAACGGAGCCGGCTATACCCCTAACTCCACAAATTGAAGCACCTTTGAATCCCAAAACAAAGAGATACCAAGAGCAATTGAGTATTCACAATTCACCAGGGACTAAAACCCTAACACTCTTGCATAAACTCTAGAAAGACTTCAAAAGGCTTCACCTATGGAATACCACAAGGTATCTATATATAATAAACACAATCAAAGCATTACCATAGAAGTCTAAACACCATAGGAAATCCTAAATGCAATAGGAAATCCTAAACGCAATAGAAATCCTCCAAAAAGGAAATTCAAGGCACATTCCTAACAATCTCCCCATTGACTTAAATTCTCTCAATTCAACATAGTGCAATCCCCACGAAATTACCACTCTTCTCCACCGCCCCCAACGCAGGGTAATTACCAACAGCAAACACGAGCAAGGCAAGCATGACTCCTTGACCTTATAAACATGACTCAGAAAACCTAGCCGCACATGCCACCAAAGTGAGCTTCCATCTTCAAACGGGC
Source organism: Gaultheria prostrata (assembly GCA_036023075.1). NCBI lineage: Eukaryota > Viridiplantae > Streptophyta > Magnoliopsida > Ericales > Ericaceae > Gaultheria > Gaultheria prostrata. The sequence continues at coordinate 7,032 of JAXBDA010006944.1, forward strand.
GTCGACAACTCAACACACCCTTCCCGGATGCAATCGAAGATCTGCTCAAACTCCCTACGGAGCTAATGGTCCACAACAGAGTTTCCAAAATAAAATCCATGACCTTGAATGATAATGGAACACTTGCGTAGTACCCACAATAGTACTACAATTTAGCACATAGATGCCTCCACACATCTGACCATTGAATATCTCTAGTGCACCATTAAAAACTTGCAAAACTCCCCCTTGACTAGTGTACTTGCAACCGACGGAGTCAAAAGCACCCAAAGAAATAAGATTTTTCTTCAAACCTGGAAAAGTCCTCACCATACCATTGTGCATCCTAATTCTAACAGTTCCAACACCACAATCTCATGGATCATGTTGTCACCCATCAAGACTGTACCATCATGGACTGATTTATAAGTAGCGAACCACTTTTTATTCAGACACATATGGTTTGAACAACCTGAATCCAGAACCCACTTAGTATCAACACAAGAATTACTTGCAACTAATAGACAATCATCCGAATCAGAACCAACATATCCCACAGTTTTTTTCCTTCTTTCTTTGGCTTATTTTTAACCTAGGACAAGATTTCTTATAGTGCCTGTTTTTCTTACAATAGAAACATACTACTGTAGAAGGTCTAAAAAATCCTCCACTGCCATAATACCAACCCACTAGCATCATCAAAACCGCTACTCCCCTTAGATACCTTTTTCCTCAGTTCTTTAGAATATAAACTGGATTTAACGTCCTCCATGGAAATTGTATCCTTACCATAAAGTAAAGTAGTAACAAAATGCTCATATGAGGGTGGCAATGAACATAAAACACTAAGGGCCTGATCTTCATCATCAATTTTTAACATCAATATTTTTAAGGTCCGTAATGATTTTATTCAACTCATCAATACTTTCTTTAATGGCCGTACCATCCATCATACGGAACGTGTAAAGGCGCTACTTCAAATACAACTGATTTGTGAGAGACTTTGTCATATACAAGCTTTCCGATCTCAACCATATTCCGACCGACGAAGTCTCCTCCTTAACCTCTCGAAGAACATCATCAGCCAAGTTTAACTAGATCGAACTAAGAGCCTTTTGGTCAAGCTCATCTCATGCGTCTACATCCCTATTAACCGGCTTTTTCTCCTTGCCCAATAACGCCTTGTGCAGTCCCAATTGAACTAGAAAAGTCATAATCTTAATCCTCCATAAGCTGAAGCTGCTACTATGCCCATCAAACTTTATAATCTCGTATCTGGCGGCCATGACTGACACGGAAGAAAAAAAAAAAAACCCTCGGTATGAACCCGGAGCTCTGATACCAGTTGTTGGCATTTTAAGCCACGAGAAAATAAAGTGAGCAAACAAAAGGCGAAAAACACAAGAACATAAATATATACGTGGTTCCACAAAGCACGAAGCAAAGTGTAATCCACAGGTGAAGTGCGAGAGAGGATTCCCTATAACTAAGGAGCAAGATTGCAATAGAGCCGGCTATACCCTTAACTCTAAAAATTGAAGCACCCTTGAATCCCAAAACAAAGAGATACCAAGAGCAATTGAGTACTCACAACTCACCCGGGACTAAAACCCTAACACTCTTGCATAAACTCTAGAATGACTTCAAAAGACTTCACCTATAGAATACCACAAGGTATCTATATATAATAAAACCAATCAAAGCTATTCTTCGCAAGGGTGTTTCTTCCCCAGATGAGAAACAATTTTGGGAAGAGGAAAGATATACCATATACTCATATTTGACACACATGTACAAGACAAGTCTGCAACAAGTAACAATAGCCTTTTCAAAGGCTACAATATTGTATAACACTCGAATAAAATTTGGGTACGTCCAAGTCTATTAGTAATGGAATATAATTGTGGTGTTTCATTTTTATTGAAATTATTGAACCTATGTTTTTTAAACCTTATATGTAAAAACAATGTCATACTTTGTAATTGAATATTCAATATATAAGTATAAAGTAAGAATTAAAAAAAAACATTTTGAATGAGGAATCTGAAACGATTCAGCTAGTATCAGTCCTAATACAACTCGAAACCTGCCCACATAGGGGCAAACCCAAGTTTTATTCATTGGAGCAAACTCATGGGTGGTGAATTTGCACTCTCTTTTTATTGATATAGCTTATATATATAAGAATTTTAGCAAATACTAATTTGTAACTAGTAATCCGATACAGTACCTGGTACCACATCGGTACTGGTACGTATGTACCATACAAATAGAAAAATGGTACCATGCCCAGTACGACATCCAGAATCATGGTTAGCCCAGGGCAGATTGGGTTCCTTGTTCTGCCCTTGCACGAGCCAACGTCCGACCTAATTCCCCCTCATCCCGGGAATACGTAGGCACTCTTTTTATGCTCATGGTCACCTTTTTCAATGATGTTTTTCTCAAATTCTTTACGTTAGACTTACATAATGAAACGCAAAGGAATACTTCGAGGTTTCGGGGATCGGTGAACCGAAACCCGCTCTACATGCACAAACCGCAACCACAAATAAGAAGGCAAACACCATCTTCTATTCTCGCCAAGTTGGCAATGCAAAACACTCTGGTGTTTTTCTGGTGGAGATGTCAACCGAGTTGGATCATCAGGGTTCTGCACAAGGAGATCGGCCAAGTGCACAAGCTTGATAGGAGACAAATGTTTCTGATCCACTATTGAGGGGTTGTAGTCCACATTGTGGGGTATGGCAAACTAAGAGCATCTAACTACCGTGGATGCAAACACCGCGATGTGGGGTGTTACAATGACGAGTACTCCACTGAGTGGCTGCAAATCGCCCGATAATGTGACTAGTATCAACATCATGAAATCTGGCATAGCAAGAAGACATGCAAGTAAGTGGTGTATCTTGGTGTGGGAGTGCTATAAAGCTTGACAGGGAATGATGATAAGCCGTCAATAGCGTAAATAGGTTTATCTCACCCAATTTTATCACACACACTTGCATATTTTGGCTTCATATGATTGATTTTGTGCGAGGTGTTCTTTTGATGAGTTTCAGGAAATTGGAGCTAAAAGGTGTGTACAATCGCCGAAGCTTAGAAGTCAATTCGAGGAGCTTTGGAAGGTTCAAGGAAGGCCCGGAAGAATGGAACAAGAAAATCTAGAGCTATGAGCCTAAAGGAAATCTGACACACTGATAAGGAAGGCTCATTTCTCTCAAGATACAAAAGCCATGAATATGAGGTCAATTGGGTTTGAAAGTAGACTCGTTCCAGCGGTTCAAGAATTTCCTCAATCTGAGTTCGGACGAAGCCAGGGCGAGCCCGTGAAGTTGGGTAAAAAATTGGCCTGCAGAGCTTGTACCGGTTCACCACTTCTACTAGTAACAGTTCAGAGGTTCTAGAGAGCAAAATATCATGCCAGAACAAGTTCACTAATTTCCTAGTACCAGTTCAAGCTGCTAATTTCTGGAACTTTTGTGCCCGATCAAGACCAAACTAGGGGCATTTTGTAATACCTTGGCATGACTTTTGGGGGCTATAAAAGCTCCCCAACCTCAGATTTCTAGGGTTATCAACTACCTAAGCTCTCTCTCTCTCTCTCTCTCTCTACCTCCTTCCTCCTTCCCTTAAGTTTTCTCCACCTTCTCTCTTAAGTTTAGGGTAGTTTCTCTTAGATTCAAGGCTAAGTCCTTCATTAATGCTGTAAGTGCACCTTTAATTTAGCTAGATCTTAAGTTTATTCCGGTAAAAGTTATGTTTTTCATTTCTTTCTCAATTCTCGTCTCTTGTTGTTTACACCCACCATGGGTGAGTAGTGATTAAAGCTTGGTCATGAGGTGATTAACATCCCATGATTTAGGTGGGTTTGGCTCTTCTCTCATGAAATGATCAATGTTTGCTTAGGAATGGGTAGGGTTCATCTTTATGTAACAAAACCTAGGATTGTTAACCTCCTGGATTATGTGTATGCAAGGACTTAATCTGTTGCCACATATAATGTTTTGAGCTATGTCACTCTAAGTGTTTGACAAAATGCCTCAAAGAATTTTTCCCATTTTAGAACAAATCTTTAGAAGTAAAGTGATTTTATTGTCTAATCTTCCGGTTGAGAACTTTGGTTGTGTCTCTCAATCGAGTTATCAATGAGAAGAGTAAACTGACCTAAGTCTTGGATGTTGATTAATCCCTAGACCTTGCCACCTTTAATTTCTAGTTAAACTTCATTTTCTAGCCAAGTTAGGAGGTAGAAGAAAGAAGGGTTAAAATCACTTAGACCCTCTCATCTATCACTCATCCACACATTATACCATTTATCTTTAAAACTTATCAATCATACCCCTCATCTTTTAACCGTATCACTTAACACCCTTCCGTTAAAAAAATGGGCACGTAGCACTGTTAAAAAATGCATGCATTTTACTGAAATGCCCATGTTTATATAACAAGTGAGATTTGGAAATAGTGTGAAATTGGAATAAATCCTCTGTTTTCTTCAAAAAAAAAAAAAAAAAAGAATAAATCCTCTGTAACCCCAAATCCTTTGTACAGGCCTCTCACTACATAAACCGATTCAACCCCAAATCATGAAAATTCCATAGAATCACAAGTCTTGAGAATTGGAATTCCTTTGGAAATAATCTCCTCCCTTTCTCTTTCTTGAGATTTCCATCATTCTGAATTGCAATTCACATAGAGGGTGTATTTCTCTAGTGGGTTTCTTTAATCTTGATACAACCCACGATTTCGAACCTCAATTTGGTGATTTCTTGGTTCTCAAACACTTTTTCGAGTTAAATTCAAAACCGCCATGGCAACATTAACACCTGGGGTTCTACTGAAGCTACTCGACGGAATGATATGGGAAACCGGGCATTTCAGTAAAATCCATGCAATATTTAACGGTTTTAGCCATTTTTTTAACCGAAGGGTGTTAAGTGATATGGGTTAAAAGATGAGGGGCGTGGTTGAAAAGTTTTAAAGATGAGGGGTGTTATGTGTGGATGAGTGATAGATGAGGGGGTCCAATGTTGGCCTTCCTAACGCCAAAACCCCTACCGTAAAGCAAGCTTCCTAATAGCTCTGACCTTTCCTTGTGAAAATCGACCTTGGACTTCCGGGTATTATGCTACCGATGACCTGTGTGGATATACCTATTTGGGGAACCATGTAAATTCTGCCTCCGTATGATTGGGGTGTGTGTCTCAGAATTTATGTGCAAACCTAAGGCACAACCGAGGGAGGCAAGGTAGTGGAAAGAGTTGTTGGGTAGCTTAGAGTGTCTGTCGAAGCTAGTTTGCCAAAAAAAAAAAAAGTTGCTGAACAGAGATGGTTTGCTGGAAAAATTACTGGACACTAGGGCATAGTTCTTATAGGGGCAAGGTTTTCATTTTTTTTTTGTCTTAGCAAGACGTGTAATCTTAAAGTCAATTATACGAGACTCATGTGATCTTACGGAACCGAGGGCTCTTATAGTGAGGGGACTCATTACAGGGTGTTGGGAGCATCTGAGCTATCCATTGCGACAATTAACGGTTCAGATATGTTTTTATATTTTGAACGGTAAGAATTCTTAACGAATCTGAACCATCTATTGCGAAGATCAATAGTCCCTACTACTCACTACACACCTGTAGTGAGAGATGCTCACCACAGGCTCCATTCCGTGATCTTACCACGTATGTGGGCTTAAAAAATAGGTCTAATTATTGGACTTGTATTGCATTGCCCTACCATCCATCTATTTAAAACATTGGGCAGACAAGTGGTATACCGATCGCGAACAAACAATATCAAGTAAAAGACCATTAACAAATATATTTTCTCATTCTGTTTTTTGGCAGAGCAGGTATATGCCTGTAGAAACAATAGAATAGAGAGAAAGGGATTGAAGAGACTAACCCCAATAGATTAACTTCTGCCAGAAGTTAAAGGAATAGGAATTTCCACTCTGGAATGAAGAATACTTTTCCACAATTATATCAAGAGGATTGGGTTCCACGCATGCTAGCTCGGGTTTTCGCTGAAGCAAAGATAAAGCTATGTCTGTAGCAGCATTGAGGGATAACAGTTAGGCAAATATTTGGATGTTCATCGAATACTCTTGCCTACTAATTTTATATTAACATTTTTTTCCTTTAAGTATTTTGGCTTGGTGAAAGTCGATAGTTTTAGTTGTAGTTAGTGTTGTTTGAACCATAATCAAATCGGAGTACATGAAAAAACATGGCTGCCATTCCATTTGCTATACTAGTTAACATCTTAGAGCATCCTCATCAAAACATTGTAATGTCAGATGTCAAAAAAATAGAGCAGAAGTTTTTCAACAGGCTCTTCAGAGACAAATTCTAACTAACCCTTCCAATTCTCTAATTTTCTTCAAATTCGATCTATGTTTTTCAACAAGGTCTTCAAAGGCAAATATTTGGATGTTATTTTAATACTTTTTCGTATTAATTTCATATCAACATTTTTCCTTTTTCCGTTTTGGCTTGGTGAAAGTCATTAGTTTTAGTTGTAGTTAGTGATGTTTTAACCCAGTCAAATTAATACATGAAAAAACATGGTTACCACTCCACTTGTGATTAACATCTTTTAGAGCATCTCCATCAAAATGTTATAATGTCATTCAAATTTCGTAAAATTGTAAGTTTTTCAACAGGCTCTTCAAAGACAAATTCTAACTAACCCTTCCAATTCTTCCTTTTTTTTCAAATTCGACCTATGAATAGCTACTTTAAATATAAATCATTCCACAAAAAGTGATTTCGTATGGAAAACATCTCTTGGAGAGCCTAGAATTAAAATAGCGAAGGGGAAGAAAATGTAGTATAACAACAAAATTTGAAGAGTCCATTGGAGCGCACACTAAAATTCACTCTTCCAATAAGAAACTGAGTTTATAAAATTATGATTTTGTCCTTTTAAAAAGTTAGTGGGTAAAGAGAAAATGAATAAAAGTGGAGGTAAAAGTTGTTGTGAAAAAGGAACACACTTAAAAATGAACGGAGGGAGTAATAGGTAAAAGGACAATTAAAATGTAAAAAGTGTGCTTAAAGTTTATCAGATCTACTCCCTCCGTCCCTTTTATAGTGTAGACATTTCCATTTTGGACTGTCCCTTAATAAGTGTGTGTTTTGAAAAGTTAGTGGATACATTTCCTATTTTGCCCTTAAAAGTAGATTCCTTTTTTAAAGTTAGTAGGTATTAGTATTATATTGATAAGGGTAAGTAGTGGAAAGTAGATGTAAAAGTTGATGTGAGAGAAAATAAGTTAAAATTATGAGGCAACACACTTGAAAAGGGACGAAGGGAGTATTTATTTATTCATACAAAAAAACTCTGCACTTGCATCACTCATGGCACACTCTCTTTTTCTTTTAGAAACATAAATGGAAATTTACAAAAATGCAGCTCTCGGTTCGTTTTTCTCATCCCAAAATATGTATCTGGATTGCAAAACGAGAACTTAAAAGTATCAACTTTCTAAAAACAAAACCTCAAAACTTTTTTCGTAATTAAGTTAGAAGAACTCGTTGACATCCACTAGATTGTTGAATTTTCTTGCAAAACAAACTAATATTTTTACGTTATCATTTTCCGGATCGCACAAAGATTTTGGGATTGAGGTATCTTAAAGCTTCTCCTAACATTTAATTTTTTAAAATAAATCTCCACAGTCAATATTAGATCACCTATCGATGATAAATATCATGTATGGAAAATAATCGAATTTAAAAATCTATGTTTGTAAGTACTTTGTTGTGCATTGCACTTATAATACCCCATCCATTCTTAATTTTTAGTCTAACACAAAAAATCGTATATAATATTTGGATATAAAAAATTCAAATTTTTTAGCATTGATTTAAAGAAATTATGGAGATCTTTAGTTTGGTGGATGGAATTTTAAAAATTATGCATAGATTTACTTTATTGATCTCCATCCAAAAGTTGTACGACTTTTCATAGCGAATTACCATTTGAAACGGAGGGAGCATATGTCACGAAATGCTCAAAAACAAGTAGATACACACGAGAAGAAGTTTTAGAAAACATAGATGTATAACAAATTGGCATAAATTTATCGATAGTCATTTGACTTCACGAGATGAACCTAAAAAGTGGAAAATTATAAGTGAAAGAAAAACAAATTCACTAATGACGAAAATTCTTGATATAGATTTGAGTAACTATTGGCTTTAGTGTCTTTTATCTAAACTTTTAGTATTAACTTCGGTCTGTTTTTTTGAACAAAAATTAATCCTAAAATTTTAGAAAGATCAATAAAAGTAAGTAATACTACCTCTATTTTTAAGAAAAAACAATTTAGGCCAACAACAACTACTCACCATAAAATTCACCCCGTGTAAGTCTACGGAGAGGTTCCGGCGCTAATGTAACGTCTTCTCTGGTGACTTCCTTTAAGAACACAACAATATCCCTGAACCCGTATCCGGCAGCGTAATCCAGAGGTATAAGTCTACTTTTGTTCAAAACATTAGGAAGGTCCGAGTTTTTGTTGACTAAAATCTTTGCTCCCTCAATGTTGCCAGTGCTTGCAGCATAGTGAAGGGCGTTACTTCCCTCAGTGTTAACTAGATTTGCAACATCCTGTGGTGTCATCTTCTCTAAAAGCTTCCTCACAAAATGGTTTCTCCCCACAGACCTGATGGCGACGATAAGCGCTGTTTCTTTGTATGGGCCGATGGGAGTCCTAACAGCATCTGGATCATGTTCTATGATTCTCCTTGCTTCATCCCAATCCCCCTTGATTGCAGCTTTGTGCAGAGGTAGATAACGGCTTAGCCTATTCTCTGTTTCTTCGTCTGCATGTATGTGCGTACGTGCGTGTCAATCATCCATGCATGCACAAACATAGATATACTCCTAGTACATTACAAATTTGTGCAATAAAAATTACTCCATATTTTTTCCATTTGTTTGGTTTGGTCTCTAGATTCATGGTATGTCATGTCTTCTCGGATCTCTCCGTGTTTGATGTACCCATTGTCGAGTTTCTTTAATAAACCTTTTTTGCCTTTTCCAAAAAAAAAACATCACAGCTACTACATATAAATTACAGGATCAATCCAAGCAGGACTTGGTTCTAACATTAATCAATTAAGCTCCCACAAGCGAACGTTAGTCTTAGGATCACTAGAGATTAGTAGAGAAGATACGCGTAAGCTAGCCCAAATTCTTTGACTCCCAAAGTTATCATAAACATAATGTTTTTTTAACTATGACATCAGGTTTCCCAAAGTTATGCACCGGCCGCTATGAGCAAGGTTAAGAACATAACTTTCAAACACGATTTTGTGACACAATTATGTCTTGAACTGTTCGTCAGGCTAAATGCATCGAATGGCTAAAGGCACAGTTGTGTCTAGAATTTGCACTAAAATTGTGTTTATAGGCTTTTTTCGGAATATTCAATTGGTCACTTACCAAGTAAATGTACATAATAAATAAATAGAATTTGGAATCATTTTTTCTCGAGCCGTACGAGGCGAAAAATTCCATGTGTTTCATATAAAGCAGTCGGAAAACTGAATCATAGTAAACTTTATTAATGACATAATTGTAAAATCTAGTTTCAGATTTTAAACATCTATATTAGTAAAGATTAGAGTCTCTTTTAACTTTAGTAATAATGCGAATAAACTAAACCCTACTTTGATATAAGTTTCAGTTTAAGTCACTCAAAGCCGACTTCTGATACAACTCAAATTTAAGTAAAAAGCCCCACCTCATTCACTTAATTTTCCTTACCAGAAATTGAGTTTTGCTTAAAATTTAATCAAATTACGGGAGACCATCATTTTCGCAATGCCGTTTTTATTAATAATCAAAGTACTGAGTCTACTGACAGTGTCATATTGTTATATTGTTGACGAATTAGCTTCCTCCAAATTACGCTTAGATTTAGTGTATTCGTTATACCAGTACTTCATATCAGATAAGGTTATTTATTACTCGAATTGAGCTTGAAAAAATTGATAATTTCTATAATAAAACACTTTTAAAGAAGTCATTAATTACCAAGTTTCCAAAAAGCTGTAGTCCGGTCGAATTTTTTCTCCAATTCCTTCCACAGATCTTTGGCAGTCTTTTGGTCCAACATTCGTAGGAGGATATCTTCGGTGAGGGTTGCTAGTATCCATCCTCTTACAATGTTGTCTGATGATCTCTTCCAATCCTCATAATAATCTTGGTTTATACCAATTTTCTCCTCCGCCCTGCCCTCGAGTTCGAGGACAGCAATCAAACCATGGCTACGAATGAAACCCAGCATCAATTTCTTCCACTTGACGTAGTTTCTTTCAAGCAACCCTTTGGGGATGTAATCCAGTACATTGAACTCTTTCGGGTGGAGAACTAGTATTAGCATTGCTTGAGGAAGCCATTGACTATATATATATGGAAAGCTATATAGATTATACTATATAGTATTCGATCTCCCTTACTGGTTTAGATCGATGTTGCCTAGCTAATACATTTGCCATGCCATGATCGGCTATTTAAATTGCTCGATCGAACCCTTTCAATTCTGTTGATTCCTTTCTTCTTTGTGGTACTTCTCTTGTGGTAGTATCGAAGTATCAAACACTTTGCTCATGACAGGACGAATTGTTCGTCCATGCACATGTTCTAGTTGAATGAACAGCAACACAACTTCATATCAACTTTAATTTTTACCAAATATATAGGACGAGATTAGTCGTAGTACATCAGATGTTTCCTCTTTATATCTCAAATTCGGTTAGCATTACGATTTGGCGAATTTATTCCATTGTAAAGATTAATAAAGTGGTCAGCAGCCTCGACATCAGAAAAGTTTTGGGGTGGGGAACAATTGGCTTCTATGCTCCTAAATTGGATTTCAGCCCAATTTTGATCTCTGTTTGTTCCTGTTATAGAACTCGTAAGAAAACTTAATTAGACATTGTTAACCTAGTCATCGAATTGTGTTGATGTTGAAAAACAAACATCGACTAGCATATTTTTCTAGATAAGATAAGCTATTCTATCATACTGTTAAATTGACAATTTTTTTTGTTGTTGAGAAACATTTTTCTATGTGCTAAGCTCTACTCCGTATAAAATAAACCTCCTCTGCTTGGTTTAAAGGAGAAGAATAAGAATATATTGGCCACAAACACCAGAAAATCAATTAACGATTATCATACTTCACAGTTCTTTGTTCAATATTTTCTCCCGATTCTAGATTATATTTGATGTTCCATCTTGCATGCATGAGAAAAATGCTTAGCTCTTTTGAACGGCAAAAAAAATTTATTTACTCAAAATACACAAAGTATAATGAGGTAAAGGGACATTAACTCCTTAACATCCAAAATAGAAAAAATATATTCTAAACAAAGATGGGACATATCCCTAAACAAAAATAAGAAGAGCCAAAAATCCTTAAGGGACGAAAGTTAGCAAGAAGCCACCTACAACCCATCACCAAAAGTGTAAAACCCAGTGATGATTTTGCTTTTTCTATTCTCGAATTATATTCCTTTGAGTACGGTATTGTTTCTCCCTCTAATTTTGGTCCTTTCGTCTTTGAGTACAGTATTGATTCTCCCTCTAATTTTGGTCTTTTCTATTTTCGAAATGTGTTTGTCATATATTTGTTATATACTTAACAAATATATATCTCCTACTGTACCAGCATTGCTCAGTGATCAATAATATTTTCTTTCTATTTTCGAAAAAAAAAAAATTATATATATATAGCTTATGTAGATCCTATAGGGACTTCCTAACATAGCTTATGTAAGAGATTTTTCGTTCGAGATTGAGTTTCGACAATCCGAACCGTTAGATGCGTTTAGAATGTATTTTTAAGATCTACCGCGAGGATTCGTAAAAAAAAATACCCGAAAGGGCTTGATCCAAGCATTTTTCGATAAAAACGTTATACATAGCGTTTTTTCAAAAACTGATTGGATCAAGCCCTACCGGGTATTTTTTTTTACGAATCCTCGCGTTGGACCTTAAAAACATGTTTTAAACACATCTAACGGTTCGGATTGTCTCGGATCATTGAAATTCAATCTCGAACGACAAATCCCTTACATAAGGCTTAT
>JAXBDA010006945.1:0-19107 GCA_036023075.1 Gaultheria prostrata
CAATGAGGGCTCCCTCACTTTGCTAGGGTGAGGGACTTTCATTTCCGGATTGAATTTCAACGATCCGAACCGTTAGATGTGTTTAAAACATGTTTTTAAGGTTCACCGCGAGGATTCGTAAAAAACTAATACTCGGAAGGGCTTGATCCGATCAATTTTTGATAAAAAGTTATATGTAGTGTTTTTATCAAAAATTGATCGGATCAAGCCCTTCCGAGTATTTTTTTTTTACGAATCCTTGCGGTGGACCTTGAAAACATATTTTAAAAATATTGAGTGTTCGGATCGTCGAAATTTGATCCGGAAAGTTGGAAAAAGGCTAAGTCCCTCATTGTAGCAAAATGGGGGAGCCCTCATTAGAAATGCTCCCTATATATATATTATATATATATATACGGCAATTCATGTTATAAGTACCCAATTGAACATTGCTTTGTGTCCAACAAGGGCAAAAAGGACGGAGTGGGGAATGAGAAAGGAAAGTGGAACAAACTACAAGGCGAGTCAATCTTTTTTGATATATAGATACATATATAGGGAAAACTTCTTGTCAGGGATCCCTGACTTTGTTAAAGTCAGAACCTCACCTTTCCCGATTGAATTTTGATGATCCGAACCGTCTAATGCGTTTAGAATGTGTTTTTAAAAAGAATGACCGAGAAGGGCTTCATCCGAGCAGTTTGTCGTACATTATATATCTATGGTTTGTATGAAAAACTGCTCGAATGAAGCCCTTCCCAGTCTTTTTTTTTTTTATGATTCCTCGCGGGGACCCTTAAAAACATGTTTTAAACACATTGAATGACTCGGATCATCAAAATTCAATCGGGAAATGTGAGAATGAGATGGATCCTGACGTTAACAAAAGTCAGGGATCCCTGACTAGAAGTTTTCCCTATATATATATATACAAGGAAGATCTTATGAGAAAGCCCTTACATAACTATGTAAGGGAAATCAATCACAGCCATTGGATGCATCCACTTGCATTGCATCTAACGGCTGTGATTGATTTCCCTTATATAGTTATGTAAGGGCTCCCTCATAAGATCCTCCCTATATATATATAGGGAAAACTTCTAGTCAGGGATCCCTTTGTTAAAATCAGGACCTCATCTTTCCCGATTGAATTTTGATGATCTGAACCGTCCAATGCGTTTAGAATGTGTTTTTAAGGGTCCCCACGAGGAATCATAAAAAAAAAATGACCGAGAAGGGCTTCATCCGAGCAGTTTTTCATACAATATATATCTACGGATTGTATGAAAAACTGCTTGAATAAAGCCCTTCCCGGGTTTTTTTTTTTATGATTCCCCTGCGGGGGAACTCTTAAAAACATGTTTTAAACACATCGAACGGCTCGGATCATCAAAATTCAATCAGGAAATGTGAGAATGACATGGATCCCTGACTTTAACAAAAGTCAGGGATCCTTGACTAGAAGTGGACCCTATATATATATAGAATTCCCTTCCTTTTTCTTCTGCTGTAATGGCTTGAGATCAAGTAGTGGCCGTTTTACTTGCAATGAAGTGATAAAAATTAAGGATAATATTTTAGTGGAAATGCACTGGAATCTGTGTAAAAGAGAGAGACTCATTTTCTGCTGTATTAGCTTAGACTATACAGATCTTTTTGGATGTAATTCTTTTCAAAAGGCTTTGTATATGTTTTTTTCATTTGCTCATTTATAGGCAAAATGGCTGGTGGAATCTGCGTTAGTCCCGCTCAGGCTTTTTCAGGAGCGTTGCGAGGTAAACGATGCTTCATCTATTTACCCTTCTTTATATATATTCAAGAGCTAAGATGCATTGAAATGATACTTACATCTACCCTTTGCGTGTTGTAGGAAGAATTTTTATGGGAGAGTGAAATGATTAAGATAAAGGCTGCAGATTTAAAGTCTAAAGAGGTATGCAGATTATGGTGCTCTGGTTGCTTATTTTTATCATTGTTGTACGTTTTATGTGTAATGCTGGCACAGATTATGAGGTTCTTGAATGCTGTGGCTTTTTGTTTAGTGGAATGTTCTGCCTTTGTTTGCATTTTGCTAAGATGGAAACGTGGTGCTGCAAATTTATTGGGTTTTTCATGATCTGTTAAGATTCAGCTTGCTCATGGCTAGTTTAAGCTTCTTTGTGTTTGTGAATAAGTTGCCAACCAATGTTAAGGTTGAACCGTGATACGTGATGATCTGTTTTGGGTAATCTTATCACAAAAACCTGACATTCTGTTGCTCAGTATGAATACCATAAACACGTAAGAGGTTAGATTTTGTGGAGATAGGATCAATGTGTTGTGTCCCCTGCTGAAACTTCTTCCTAATCCTTTTCATATATGGTCAGCAGAAAGTCAAAGTGAAAGGATGGGTCCGGGCACACCTGAGGAGAGGGTTGTTGTAGATAGGCAATTTAACTTGATACACTCTTCTAGAGGTGTATTTTTAATTACAAAAAGAAAAACGAAACTACAGGAGTTTGGGACAGGGATTTCTACCTTAATATCCGTAGCTCTGAGGTAGCCCCGGTGCACATGAAGGGTATGTTCAAGGAGATTGTTTGACAAGTTCTATGCAAGGTTATTGGTGGGTCAAAATTATACTTGGTTACTATTCTGTACAAACAGTTAGCTAAAAAGAGCGTAAAATTCTTAAATTAGAAGGTATTCTCCGAACCAACTCCAGTTGCTAAAGTTGTTTGTTCATGAAGATTCCATGCAAAGAGATTAAGCGGAGGTACTGGTGAATTCACCCATAGAGGAAACCTATACTGTCACATCACGTTTAGCTAGGGCTGAACAAAAAAAAAGAAGAACCGAACCGAATTGAAGAACCGAACCGAACCGGATTTTTTTTTCGGTTCTTACATACACCGGTTCGGTTCCCGTTCGGGAAATTTAAAATTTCCGATTCCCGGTTCGGTTCCCAGTTCGAGGGTTTTTTTTAGCGAACCGAACCGAACCGGTATACACTTATATACTCGAAAAATGTAAGTACCGAGGTTCGAACACCCAACCTTGCGCATGGAGTTGCGACATCTTAACCACCTGGCTGTCCAAGTCGTTGTGTTTTAAGGAGGAAAAAAATATATTTAACACTTACCAAAGATTCCTTTTATATATATACATCTTTAGAACCAGTTGGCCGGCAGAAAATCTCACTCACTCTCTCTCTCCTCTCTCTCTCATTCCCAAGAATCCCCAAATGGCCAAACCCATCTTTCAGATCTAAAAATTACAGATCCTATTATGCAATCGATGGCAGCAACCGACGTCATCATCAACCACTATGCGATCGACGGCATCATCAACGACCATGCAATATCGTCATCGTCCCAGATTTGTCATCAACATCACGATCGACGCCCTCTCTCGATCTATACTTCTGTATTGTTTTTGTTCCCTCTCTCGATCTGTAGTTCTGTATTGTTTTTGTTCTCTCTCTCGCGAATATGTGTATATAGAGTATGTTGGAGTATATATTTGGATCTGTATATACATTTGTATACTACTTTAGATTTGTATCTTATTCTTCCTCTTCTTTTTTTTGTATGATTCTTGTTGAGTTTTTCACCGAGTTTGTGCTTCCTGTCAAGAGAACCGAACCGATTACAGAACCGAGAAGAACCGGGACGAACCGAACTGGAACCAAACCGGCCTTCAAAACTCGGTTTCGGTTCCTGGTACTCCCTGAACCGGTTTTACTCGGTTCACACAAAATCTCCCCTGAACCGGACCGAACCGAACCGGTTACACCCCTACGTTTAGCCACTTAAGGGGCAGCTGATGGAGAAATTGCCTTGAGATTTTGAATTTTGTGTCCAAATGGAGATGGGAAATTCCAGTCACCACGAGACCATGCCTTAATGCCTTTAAGCTTGTTCTTCATTGAAGTAGAAGGGCTCTCAATCAACTTGGAAAGAGGTCCAACATATCCAATTCTCTAATCAGAAGAGTGTTCCTACCATCCTTCACGGCACATGGCACACGGCCCTAATACCTTTACTTTAAAAGATCAGCTTCCTTGGTAGTTCTTCTCCAAACAGACGAGGGTGTTGAAGGAAAGCAATATCTAGGTACTAAAGTTTTCCTACTTGCCTTTCAGAACCCGAGCCCATACATGTTGTCTTCCTGGTGAACCCTCCAGCTGACTTTAGTCTCATTGACAGTGTTCTAACAGTCACTAGGCGCTAGTCGGGCGGTCGGGCACCACCTAGAGCCTTAGACGATTAATTAGCGCCTTGACAATAAGTCGGATTTCCTTTTTTTTTAATTTTTTAAAAATATTCTCCTATACCCTCCCCAAGTTTTGAGAGTAAATACACCAATAAAAGTAGAACAAAACATTAAATAACATGGAAACTAAGTAATAATGCGAAGTTCAATGTTTAAAGTTCAAACAAAATGAAACTAAGTAGTACCAACTACCAAATAAATAGGGCGGCTTGTAAAAGTTTCAATCGTGTAAACTGTAAAGTGCTGGGTGTGTTTGTTGTTCGTATACAGTATATATATAGATAACTACACCAAACTCCCTGAAATTCTATTACTACGACACTAAAGCCCTTAAATTTCTACAATCGCCTAATTTACCCGACTAATGGTCTGATTAATCGCCACCTTCTCCGCCTAGCCGATTAATTGCCGCCTTATGGCCGACTAATTGGTTGGCCGCCTTTTCAAATGCCTCAACCCCTAGGCGCGGTGGTGGGTCACCGCCTAGCGCCTAGGTGCCGAGTAATCGGCCTCGTCAACCTCCTTTTAGAACACTGCTCATTGAACTCGGTAACACTAGTGATGAGGACATCAATTTCTGGTTTTGGTAGTATTATCCCACCCGACTGCATGAAAGTTTCCTATGATCGCAGATTTACGAGTGGGAAGTCCACGAGAAATCACAGTTGATCTGACCAATGTAGTCATGAGATTTGGGGAGTGCATTCCATTCCTAACGCAGCTTTGATCAAGGTTCCTAACTATGAAGCACGGATACTCTATTTTGGCCTCCGTATCACGTATCGTATCCGTATCGGATACCGATACTCTCGGATACTCTCCGGATACATATCCATTACGTTTTTTAAAGTATCCAGAATTTAAATTTATTTTTTTGTTATTCGGATACGTTTTGGATAGCTAGGATACGTCTCGGACGCGTGGGCAAATATGTTATTACTTGAAATATGTGGGTTATAAGTGTAATTAGGGCTTTATGTCTTTTATCCCAAATCGATCGACATAGCTTATGCTCTCTCTCTCTCTCTCACCCTCATCTCTCTCGTCCCGCATCTCACATTGTGTATAGTGTATACATATATAATGGTGAACTTGTGTAATGGAATTTTAGGAATTAAAAATTAAATATATATAATATATTTAATTTTATATTTTTATATTCAACGTATCCCCCAACGTATCGTATCCGACTTTTTGGAAAAATCACGTATCTACGTATCCGTATCGTATCGTATCCGTATCCGTGCTTCATAGGTTCCTAACAGAAAGAGAGGCATTTGATCTTCCACCTTTATAACCTGCTTCAAACTTTGTCAATGACGGAGTCATAGATTTACTTTTTGGTCGATGAGTTTGACAAAGTAGGTAAGTAGCTAAATGTCCAACAGGAACCTGTAAAGCATAGGGTTTACTTTCTTGTTTTGTTTTATTAGGCTCATCTTTTAGCTAGACATAGCAGAAGGTTTATGAAATTCTAGATATTGAGGTGAAGTTGTTGACTGTGCCATTACCAGAAAGGATAATGTTGTCTGTGAAAATGGTTTTGGGTTTCTGCAAAACTTTCCCGAAAAATCCTTTCGGATCCGATCTAATCTAAACATCAGAGATAGGTGGGAGAGCGGTGCATCTTGATGTAACATTCCGCTCGGTTGTTTCTGAGAAAGTTTGAAAATGGAACATGGTGGGAAGAGTTTTTATATTCGTATCGTGCTAAACTCTAACTCTATTTGAAGGTACCATCTGTATGCTTGTGTGTTAGAAATGGTAGAGCGCTGAGGTATGTGTTCATTTTGAATATTCTTAGTATATATGACTAAGTGGAAATTCTCGGTATTTTTAAATGAAGCACGTAAATATGTTTCATTCAAGGAAGCACGTAAATGGGTTTCGGTACATGCTGATACGACAAGACCTAGAAAAATGGCGTGTTGTCCAATCATTGGTGCGGTCCTAGGTGTAGTCTTTCTGCCGGGCAAGATGGCTAATAACTGTGAGTTGAATGAATAAAGGATGAAATTAGGATATGTATGGCGGGAAAACTCCATAAAAATACTCCCACCATCCTGTAATGGTGGTTCCTTTTGGGAATTCCAACTTGTTAAGGGAATATACCAATAATGCTCTCCAATCCAAATTGAAAAGCATTATTCCCAATGAGGCCTTTGATTTTCACTTTTGTCTATTTTTTAAGTGCTTTTTAGGGGTCAGCTGAATCGTCGCTTACAAGACGTTTTAGTTTTTATCAGGTCTCATTTCAATTCTCACTTAAATGATCTAAAAAATTATCTGAGGGATTATATGGGTCTCAATATCTTAAAATGGTATGTATATTATAAATAAAACATTCCGCGAAATAGAAAAGAAAACGACTAATTAATCTTCTAGAGTCTACAAAGATTCAGGAACGAAATTTGAGTCATTTCATTAGAACTTATACAAATTATGAATGAATATGAATCAAAATAATATGTTTAATCGGGCCAAGCCCTATTCCCTGATCATTTTCTTATTTTCTCAATTTCAACGATAAACCACTTAGGATACCACTAAGCTATGTATAGAAAGAAGAATTCCCCGTCCTCATTGTTGGTCCTTTTTGGATGCCCTAAAATGTAACACCTCTGAAAAGCCGAAGAAAAGGTTTCTAATTGGAAGCAATGCATCATATGCAACAATTTGGAAACTATATGAAAACGGTGGTCAAGTCACTTAGTTGTATGTGATGTATTCATTCTCAGCCCTAGCTGAATTAACAGCTAAGGAAAATAGTGAAAAAGCTTTGTTTTGATTCTACATGCTGTTACTTACACTGAACAGCCTGGGCAAATAGACTTGTATGTTGACATCCATAACTAGAGCTAATGTGATCTCAAGAATAAGTTCTAAAGAAGATCAAAGATCAGTTGTTTTATGTTGTTGGCCTCAATGTTGTTGTGTGTTTTGTTTCAGGTCAGAGTGAATACTCGTTTGCTTTATCAGCAAACAAAGTTTAACCTTCTTCGGGAAGAGAGTGAGGGCTATGCAAAGCTGGTATGGTCATTCTATATTATTTTTTGTGTACGGAATTTGTTTAACGTTCTACTTATTGAATTTTTGCTTGCCTTTCCTCAACGTTGGAGAAGTCCACTTTTATGGGATGCTTTGCGAGCCGTTTTACTAACGTCTCTTTTCTCCAAAACGTAACATGGTTGTTCGCATTGAATTAACTGTTCTTTATTCGTTCTTGTCATGTATTGGCCATTATTTAATATATTTTATAGTGAAAGGAAACTAATGTGTCTTTTAACAATGGATCATCTGTCCTACATAATGTTTGACAACAAGTGCTGCCATTAGCTGGAGAACTTTTTTAGGCAGGGATGAATCAGCTTGGCCTTTTTATTTTGTGCATTCATAGATAAAAAAAATCTGGTTGTTGGGATCCGTGTAAATGAGCTGCCACATAATGCTGGTTTTGTTTATGCTTTTAAATTAGGTTGGCTTCTTTTGGGAAGTTCTGAATGCCTAGTAGTCTCCTACATAACTAGAAAACTGACTCTTGGCCTCCATAGCTACTCATTTAGTTGTTCATAGTTCTTTTATGTAGGCGACCATAATCGTTTTTGTATTCTTTATGCTATCTTTGGTAGGAGCATTAAAGGAGAAACGAAGAAGAGAGTTCGTCGTATGATTTTGACAAAGATTTAAGTTATACTATTTTGAAAAAAATGCTACAAAAAGGTCTTTTTTACGTTTTAGATCGCTGAATAGGGAAATGTAAAATCATAATGCTTACATTGAGAAAGGCCAAAGTATGTCCCGAACCGGGGCAAGTCCATTGTTATGATTGAAGGTGTAAACAATTGATAATCCTGATGGAGGGAATGATTAGTGTAAATCATTACTTATAGATATGTTCAACACCTGTTGGCGCGTATTTAGGGTTGTTTGATACATGTTACAAATCACTACACAGCCATAGGAGGTCTGGGCTGCTGTAGACACCCAAATTTGGTTTTTGTAAATGTTTAAGCCCCTCCTTGGGCAGATCCCGATGATGAAATGGTTTTTTTGTACGCTTTAATGAAGTATAGAAAGTCCTATAAACTTTGTGGAACTCTTAAAGAATGAAGGAACACCTTAGAAATAGGGGTGTGAGTGACGAGTGGAAGTTAGAATGAATATAAGGGCCCAGCGGGTATCCACAGCTGCCTGGGCTATAGGTGACATGGTCATTATGTTCAAGGAGTTTCAGAATCATTACATGATTTCCCTTTCGTATCAGTTAGAGATGTCTTTTCATGTAAACTTGTTTAGTTAAGTCGTTCTGTTTACTTGCACTTCTTCTTATGTTATTTAGTTCTGAATTTGCAGGTTACCTTGCTTTGTCAAGGTTCTGAAGAATCAACTCCATATGCATCGGCAGCAACAGTTGGCATAATTAAGGTTTACACTGAGACTAGTTTGTTTTGTTAGATAAATTCCAGGACATTCTCTCTAAGCAATGTAATGTGTTACAGTCGCTCATTGGACACTTTGACCTGGATCCAAATCGGGTGTTTGATATTGTAAGTTGAACTTTTCTATTATAACGATTAATGGCCTCATGTGCAATTTTTTATCCAGAGTATTGATTTTAGAACTCTTGGAGTTGGAATGAATCCTTCGGGCTTACTAGTTTTTGATACCTTAGGTGTTGGAGTGTTTTGAACTTCAGCCTGATAACTGCGTCTTCTTGGATCTGATTCCGATATTTCCCAAGGTATATTCACTACATTTCCGTTGTTCTGTCTTAATGTCAAGGTTCTTTACCTGTGAATGTACCTGTTAAGCTTTTCTTATTTCTTTCTACTCTTTTACAGTCTCATGCTTCCCAGATTCTTGGTTTCAAGTTCCAATACTATCAGCGTATGGAAGTGAATCGCCATGTACCATTAGGGCTCTATCAGCTGACAGCTTTACTAGTGAAGGAAGACTTCATTGATCTTGATAGCATGTTAGTTGTTCTGTGCATAATCTGGCTTGAAATGGGGTGTTTTCAATTTATTTTCCTTTTTATTCCCGTTTGCAAGTAGTAAATGTGTTTTATTGTTACATTTGGGTTAGATTCTGTGCATTTTTCTTGTTTAGCTCATTATCTTTTGGTATTTTTGCTTATCGAAAAAAAATTGTTCTTTGGTATAGTTTGGCATGATGCTAAAGATGGTGATTCATATCACTGCGAATGTTACACTATGTTTATATACTCTAGTAAGAAAAAACAGATAGCCGTTTTGAAGAAGTAATCTCTCAATTGGGTTGTATATTTGGTGACTGGTTCCAGTTTGTAGGATGGGTGTTGTCTACTTGCTTCTCTTTGTTGTACCGCATCTTGGATGGTTTAACTAGGTTATATGCTTGTACCAGTACATGTAGGCGACGTTAGATAACTTGTGCTATTGGTGCTAACCTAAGTAGAACATTATAGGCTGGCGGCCCTTGACCGAACCACAACTCTTGTTTAGGCTACGAATGCCCATGTCCTTTGGAGGCAAAAAGATTTTGTTGATCATCCCTTGACATGGGGGGCACACAACGTGCATAATGACCGTCTCATGTATCAAAGGGCTGCCTTAGGTTATACTGCAAAGCACCTAAGCTTGGAGGCATGGCGTAGAGAACATAGATTTTAGTGTACTCTGCGGGATCTTGGTGATTGGTGGCTTGGAGGCTAGAGGAAATGGTACCTGGCAGTGCATCTCCACAACACAACTGCTTTAGGCTACTACCCCCAATAATGGAATTTGCACCATTATGTTTGTGAAGGAATTCGTACCATTATGTTTGTGCCTTCACAGTTGAAACAAATCCCGGAATATCCAAGACCACGACTAGGACCCCTTGACTTGCCTTTTATATACTGGTTGCAAAAACCATCTTCATCACAAGTTGTCTCCTCCTTCCCCAAGGTCTATCGTAGCTTCTCTACTTTTTGAATGGCTCGTAGCTTATGTACTTGATCCCAAAATATCTTACTACCTTTTTCTCTTAGCTGGGTTGGTTCCCTCTAATCCCCTGGATACCTCAAGGTGTTTAGGTGTCGTGTCACGTGTCCGCATCTACACTACTTGATGCTGGAGGATTGGTTTTGTTTATTGCCAAGTCCCAACCTCTTGGATTTTTGAACAAAGCCTGTACGATGAGTTTTGCAGCATTAAGTATTCTTCATCCTTGACTATGTATTGCTGTTATTTCCCCCCTTACTTCTCCGGATGTTGTGTTTCACTTTATTGGTGGTTATTTTCTCAAATATTTTGTATGTGTCTCAGATATGCACATCTACTTCCAAAGGATGCCGAGGCGTTTGAGCTATATAATTCCTTTTCTACTAAGCGGCTTGATGAGGTAATCTATATTAGTGTACATGGTTGTACTCTTTGTTTGATTTGGTTAGCTTCTCTATTTTTATGTACTAGTTATTCAATTAGTGGTGTTGTCTTTCTCCTCCTCCTATTTTTTCGTTCTCTTCATTAAATTTTGCCTTACATGATGGTTACCTTGATCCTTCAGTACCTTGCCCATTTGTGCTAATCTCCTTCTTTAGTTTTGAGTGAGGATTTGAGTAAGACGTTATGTCCTATTAGTCTTAATATATGGACAACTAAGAAGCCCGTACACTTCTAAGGTGAACGTGTGTTGTTTTGAATGCCCGTATCGGACACCATTACTCGAACATCACTAAAGGCATGTCTGACATGACTCCAGCGTTTATTAATTGAAAAGTTATTGCATGATGTTGACACTTGATACTTCCCCTTCACTTTTTGAATTCTCCAAACACGACTTACGTGATGAATCTTTTATACAAACAATTGTTCTTTCATTCTCTGGAACACAACTTATCCACTTTGAATATGCATTGGAATACTTGTATGATGAACATATGAGTTGTATTACATTGATCTACTATAGTTTTGCATTTATGACAACATTTATTACGTGGATAGTATCTTGATGTTTATTGATTATCTGGATTTTCATTTTAGCTTGTGTTTTCTATTTTTTCATTGACTTTTTTTTTTATATATTCCACGATATGACATGCTATGAACTTATGGATTATACTCTCCCCGTCCCATTTTGATAGTCCCATATTCCATTTTTGGAAGTCCAAAATGCATGTCCACTTTCCAAAATCAACCATAGAAACTTGGTAAAATCCCATTACTACCCTCATGTTTAAATTGAAGTATGACTACCTAAATCAATCTGATTTTGATTTAATCCTTATGCTCCCTTAAAAATTGAAGGGCATAATTTGAAAGTTAAATACTTTTAAATGTAATCATTATGCTCCCTTAAAAAGTTGGAATCCCCTATGGGATCAAATTGGAACAGAGGGAGTAACTTTTTAACGTGTCTTGTGCTTGGCATGTCCGGAATTTTTGTGAAAATCACCGGGTTGGCATTTTTTGTGTTGGTGTTTGTGCTACTTAGGTTAGGTGCACATATCACTTGGCATTTGAAATCTATCTTTTTTTTTAACAGCATTTGAAATCTATCAGAAGCTATGGGTTTGGTGTTTAGGACACTTTTCACTATAGATGGTATCCAATTTTCTTCCTCGGATAGGATTTCTTGACAAGGATTTGCAGTTTTGAATCTGGCTACCTTATATGATGGTGCTGGCCTCTTTTTAAGTTTTTCTTTGAAATGGCTTACAGGCTAATAAAATTGGCAAAATAAACCTCGCTGCTACTGGGAAGGATCTTATGGAAGATGAGAAGCAAGGAGATGTGACAATAGATCTTTTTTCTGCTATAGACATGGAAAGTGAGGCAGTCACTGAACGAGCTTCAGAGCTTGAAAACAATCAAACTTTGGGCTTGCTTACTGGATTTCTTTCGGTGAATGACTGGTAAGCTTGGTGTTTACAATTCTGCAATTCATTTACTTATCCTTTTTTGGCTTATGAGCGTCGTAATTAACTAGCTGCCTGTTCCCTCAAATAAAAATATACGAAGTTTTAACGCCTTGAAACCAATTCGTTGGGATTGCATTTGTACAGGCGTAACTATGTAACGTTGTTAATGTCTGTTAGGATTTGTATACTTGAGATGGATTATCTACAAGATAAGCTCGTAACTGTTGAATTATTGCTTTTATCTGTTCAATAGCATTGTTTTTGGTGAAGCGAAGCTTTTTTGCTGCCCCATTGCGTGTGTTATTTGTTGATCATTTTGTCGCCCGTATTATCATGGACAATGTTTTTGTTTATTGTTTGTTAGTTTATGCTTGCAATTATGTTGATGCTTTCTCCCATCTTTCTGGATGCCATGATTAGTTTTGTGCGAGATATTGTTTTAGCAACAGTGATGAAAACTGCATGTCTGACAATTCTCTTGTTACTTTTTGCTGGTCTGAAGTTTTTCTAGGGTTGTATGACAATTCCTTGGGTTTGCTTGACTTTGCAGTTACTTTTATGGTTTTACCTATTCACTTGGGTTGTGAGAATAATTGTTTTGGACTAGGTGCCTTTTGGGGTGTGAGAGAGATGTTTTCTGGGTAGGCTACGCATGTATTGTCCTCTACAGAAGGCTATTTCCATTAGGTGTGCTTGAGCTTTCATTCAATGTCCTCGTTTTGGTAATACAATGCAGGCTTACCACAATAAGTTTGTTATTATTTTCTTAAACGAAAATCGCAATTTTTTCAGAATATATCTTATTTTCTTTACTCTGTGTGTGTGTGTGTCTGTTGACTTTGGGGTTTTCAGGTATCATGCCCATATGCTTTTTGATGGCTTACCACAAAAAGTTTGTGTTATTATTTTCTTGAATGAAAATAGCAATTTTTTCAGGATTATCTTATTTTCTTTATTCCGTGTGTGTTCAGAATTATCTTATTTTCTTTACTCTTGTGTGTGTCTGCCTGCCTGCCTGCCTGTCTTTCATTGAGGTATGCTTCACAAGTTATGTCTGCCGTGTTGGTAGCATGAATGGCGTTTCAAAATGGGGAAACAACCAAAATAGAGTGGGTTGGGCAACTCTCTGTGGTTCTTCATTTGAGAAATGGGTATTCTGACACCAAGGAGGTTTCTAAATGGTAAACGATCTGGACGGTATCAGGTTGGCCACGTCTTTGTGATTTGTCATTTAAAAACGGCAGTTTTCGTCTTTGTCATTGACGTGTGACTCTGTGCATACTTGTTGTACAATGGATCATTAATATTATTAAGCTTGTCTTTGTGAAAAATTTGTGTTTTCTTCCGTCTGATTTGCGTGTGAGTAGTTGATCCAACTTTCAGTTTGGCTGTTTAAAGTATTAAACTTTTCGAGTGTGCAAAATCATACTTATCTTGATTGTTGACTTTGGGGTTTTCAGGTATCATGCCCATATGCTTTTTGATCGTCTTTCACCACTTAATCCGGCTGAACATATTCAAATTTGTAACGAATTATTCAGGTATATCTCATTTTCCAGTTGAATTTGAATCATCAGTTAGATTGATTAAATATCATTAGTTTCTTTCAGTCTACGGTTGATTGCCTCGCTGTATTTGTCTGTCTGCAACCTTATTCTTTCATTAAAATTCCTTCTCGCTTTTCTATTTTTCTTATATGTAAGTGTGGGAGTATTTCCTTTTCCCCTGATGTTCGACTTGTCCAGGCTCATTGAAAAGTCTCTCTCTTTAGCATATGGACTTGTCCGGCAAACACATCGTCAGAACTTGGTGTTGCCTTCACCAGCTGGTAGTGATTCGATGGAAACAAATTCCTCTGTAAAGAGATCTTTCATTGACCTTCCGAAAGAGCTTTTTGAAATGCTTTCCTGTGCTGGACCTTATCTTTACCGCAATACATTGCTGCTGCAGAAGGTTCATTCTTTTGTGGTTTCATGAGCTGTATTATGGTCTATAGAAGTTGCAGACTTGCAGCCTTTTGTGCTAAAAGATGGTTACTCTTTGATTTTGTGATAAGCAGGTATGCAGAGTATTGAAAGGCTATTACCTCTCTGCGCTTGAGCGTGTCAGGTCTGGTGATGAATCTTTTGATCCTGAAAGTGGTTCTGCTGTAAATGGAACTCCTCGTCTGCATCTAAAGGAAGCCAGGTTAAGGATTGAGGAAGCCCTGGGAACATGCCTACTTCCTTCTTTACAATTGACACCTGCAAATCCGGCAGTTGGGCAGGAGATATGGGAAGTTATGAATCTGCTTCCGTATGAGGTAGACATGCTGTCATAGCGCGCTGATACTTCAATTTGTGTTCTCATTGGGTATACATTGCTTAGTGGCATTTGTCTTGTAGGTGCGTTATCGGTTGTATGGTGAGTGGGAAAAAGATGATGAGCGTATTCCAATGGTTTTGTCTGCAAGGCAAACAGCGAAGGTAACAAATGAAAAGAAGAAGAATTGATTAGTCTGGTAACTTATTTTGGTGTTGTGGCTGAGAAGTATTGGTTGCTTTGCCCTGCTTTTTCACAGTTAGACACTAGAAGGATCTTGAAACGGCTTGCAAAGGAAAACCTAAAGCAGCTGGGTCGAATGGTTGCTAAACTAGCTCATGCCAATCCAATGACTGTGCTTCGAACAATTGTTCATCAGGTACTGTGTTCTTTTGGAGTGTGAACATTTAATTTGCTGGCGCTGAGTTTTTTCAAAACTCAAAATTGTTACTCTTGTTCTTGTTATTTACATGCCTCCAAGCCAGCACAATGCGCGCACACACACACACACACACACACACACACACCCAACACACACACGCACACATGTACTTTCGTATGTATAAAGGAGGAGGGAGGTGAGACACTAAGACAGAGATGAGAAGAGAGTGGTGGATAGATGAGGGTGATGGGGTAGAGAACACACTTCGCCAATGGGAGGGTGGGTTTGGTAATGGGGTGGTGGGGGGAGGATTTTGTGGTGTTGGGTTGCGGTGAGAGGTAGATTTTGTGGTGTGATAGGATGCTAGAGCTGGTCTGAACTCAGAAAGGGGATGAAGATGAAGGGGAGAGAGGACTGGACCAATTTGCCCTTAAAATATGGGATTATGCAATATGCCTGGCCATTTCCTGCCAAAAATACTCTCGTCTCTTCCATTGATTATAACAGATGCTGACAAAATGTACAGAAATTGGAGGAACTTATGGTGCATTTTTTCCTTTTTTTTTGGTTAGAACATTCATGCTCTTTAATTGTATGTGTACAGATAGAGGCATACCGCGATATGATTGCTCCTGTGGTTGATGCATTCAAGTACTTGACACAGGTTGGATTTATTACTCTCTCTCTCTCTCTCTCTCTCTCTTGTGCGTGCTTGCAAGGCTTCCTTTTTTACCTGCATAATGTGGTTGCTTCTGAAAAAGTAATGCGGTCATGCACTCGACATTTTGTTGTCTCTGTTATGGACTGTTTACTATTTTACAGAGAGGCGTTTGCTTTGCAGTCTGCAGGCACTACTCTTGCTCATCGATAGTTTTGGATTTGGATTTTGACTTGAGGCTCACAAATTTTAGCATGCGTCTTTACAAATTGTTTAGGACGTTAATGAACTCATTTTTATCCATTTCTTGCCTTGAAACATGTGCATTCTATGTGCTTGTTCATGGATTTCTTAGTTGGCGATATGAGAAATATTGAACAATTGACTGGATGAAAAAAAGGCTTGCTGTATGAGAATGTTCCTCTTTCCAGATTATATGCAAGTTTCAGTTTACTCTCTTTGCTCACATAGTTTAGCGGGTTTGGTTTTTTTGTTGGAATCTATACCAATTACTGCACCTTGCAACATGATGCAAGTCATGAAATCAGGAAAGAGTACATAAATTTCCCTTGAAAATGTTTCAAATTTACTATGCTGTGAGCATCTATTTGCTTTCCACAATGAATATGCTCTAAAATGTTGAAAGAGAATTGTTGCAATACAAATTTGAGAGTGGACGCATTGATATATTTACAAAACTGCATATATAAAAGGGTTCTGCAATCCTTTGATCTCTTCTTTTCAAGATGGACAGAAACTAAGAAAAGCAGCACATAAGCTATAGTAAATGGAGGACTGGGAAAAAGTATTTATAGGTAGTATTTTATGTTCTCTCCTAATTGCTCTAAATCTCCATCATCTAATTGTTTGACAACCTAATAGATCAATCGAAAGAATACTTATGCAAGTTATTTTTGCCTACATGAAAGAATAAGCTTTGTCCTTTTGATGACTCTTCATTTAGACTAGAGGTGTCAAATGGGCCGTGCCGTGTCGGCCCAGCTCTTTTAGTTCCGTTCCAAATGAGCTTCGTGCCGTGCTTAGCCCAGCCCATTTATTAGTTGTGCCGCGCCGTGGTGGCCCATTTTAGAATATGCTCGGCCTGGCTTAGCCCGCAGGCACGCCTAACTCTGTGCCGTGCCATGTTCGTACCTGTGCCAATTCGCGTTTTGTGTCATGCGCTTTAGGCTTTTTTTTTTAAAAAAAAAATCAAGTGTTGTAAAGACGAAAAAAATCATTTAGATCAATTTTTTTTTTCAAATAGGTATAATAAAATAAAACAACAAAATTAATGCCATTTTCATGCAAAAGCAGAAAAAATTCATAATAAAAACATGGGTAAAATTTAGTTTGACCCCTTGTGGTTTGGGCCATGTGCGGTTTCACCCCCACATTTGATTATCAGCACATAACCACGTTGTGGTTTGTGGACCAATGTGCACGGTTATATTTTCTATCCAGTTTGACATAAAATAGAAAATGATGATAGTGCCCTCTTATAATTTCGGCCTTTTCTTCTTCTCCGTCTCTTTCTTTGTTTGTTCATTTGTTTCTCATCCCTTTCTTGGTTTCTCTCACCCACATTCTCACATTTTTACACTCCCCCATACATATAGGGAGAGGTATTGGGAACAAAAAAACAAACCCAACCATCTATATAACAATACAGAGATTCTTTTGAATATATATAAACAATACAACTAAATATGCATAAACCTTTAATTTTTTTTTTGATCCAAATAAAGCTTTAATTGAATGTCAGGACAAAGTACACACCCATCAGAAACCCAGTTGAGCAAAATCTCTATTCTATCTAATAAAATGAAAAACAAACCTAGTTTTTTTTTTTTTTTTTATCAGGAAAAAACAAACACAATTGAATGCCGCAATGCCCTAAAATCAAACCAATAGAACCACACCCACAAACAGCAATTTGAATGCCCCGAAAAAAGTTGTATCGAATCCTAATTAAAAATTGTATCCAAATGTGTATTTGTTAGATTTTTTTACAACATGACCAAACTTATATGTACACACCATAATTGTCAAAATCGTACGATTCGCGATTCGAATCATACGATTCGGGGTATAATCGATTTGAACCGATACTGAGAATCGTATACGGTGTGGAATCGTGGACAGAATCGACGAATCGAGTTAAGAATTGCATGAATCGTACGATTCATATAAATTGAAAATTTCAGGGTTTTTTTCCGCTTATTCTGTTGTACGAAGGGTCGAAACCCTTGGAGAAAGTATGTAACACAATTAATTTTGGTTTTCACCAGTCATCAACCAAAATTTTTAGGGTTTTACTTACTGGGTTCCATAGAACAGAGGTCCACCATACTAACAGAGCTTCATCGTCAACTTGGAAGAGTTAACAGAGCTTTGATCATCGATTAGAAGAGAACTTCAATGTCGAACTGAAGAGCCTCCAAAAATCTTCTCCACCGACTGACTTAGGTGTTATTGATTAAGAAGAGTAAAGAGGTATGAGCTTTATTAGGTCCACTACAACCATTTATTCTTAATATATTCTAAGTCCTATACAGGTAATGAGCTTTATTAGGTCCACTCAACCATTTATTCTTATTATGTTCTATAAGTCCTATACACAGGTAATGAGCTTTATTAGACCACAAGATCCTATATTTATTTTTATTGATTTCAACTTGAAATCTACATTTTAATGCATTTTTAAAAAACATGACCGAATCGGACAGATTCACGATTCGATTCGATTCACGATTCGCAACAGGGCCTTTTCGATTCTCGATTCGATTCACGATTTGACAACTGTGGTACACACTCATATATGTGGAGATTAGAGAGAGCGAGAGATAGTGTTTACGGAGTGGGGAAGCCGAATTGATGGCTGCAATAATACCGGGGTTTTCAATTTTTTCCAAAGCAGATTACCAAACCAAAACCAGTGTGCGTGAATCAATTCGGTTGAATCAAAATCGGCGGCTTAGCGATCGAGGATGAGAGAAAGAGAGAGAATGCTGCAGAGAGGAGGGTGAGAATGACGGGCGATGGTCGTCGTGGCCGATGTCGGCGACAAAACGAGGTTTGCTTTTGGTTAAAAAAATGAAGTTCTGTTGTGTTAGGGGACCCAATTCATATATAGCTTTACAAAGGTAGACGTATGAAAACCTATAAGTATGTATATCTATACATATAGAGACTGATATAGAGGACACTTGTGTAATTTTGGAGATAGATGCAGAAGGGTTGGGGGAAGAAGAAGGATGTCACTTGTGTAATTTTGGAGATAGATTAGGGTATTTTGTTTCAAAATTGTTGTTGTACTCACGTTCACTCTCAACAGAGGCAAGTGAACCATACCTCCAATTAAATTGGATGGAAACCATAACCGTGCACATTGGTCCACCAATCATAGGGTGATTATGTGTTGGTAATCAAATGTGAGGGGGAGGGCGTGAAACCGCACATGGCCCAAACCACAGGGAGTCAAACTGAATTTTGATATTAGGAGACTCATGGAGTGTTCAAATTAATTTGCAGTTTTGAAGAATGTAAGATAAAGAAAGCAAATAAGCAAAAGCTAAAAATTATGATTTTTCATTTTTATTTATCTTCTTTATCAAATAAAACTCGACTCCCAATTCCCCTGAAATTCCCCCC
>JAXBDA010006946.1:0-19105 GCA_036023075.1 Gaultheria prostrata
AAATGGGAACTCAATCCACACACAAGCACTTAAAAACATTTAGTAATGATAGAAATTTCCCTACCTCACACAAGATCAAGCTTCCAAGTTGAAGGATGAACAAACCCTAACCTCTCCTAGCAAACTCGAACCGACAAGTGAGCTCCCGGAGTGACATCAACGCAACCCAAGTTTCCTAATGCACGTAGAAGACTGGTTTAGGTAAGGATCTTGGAGGGATTGGAGCATGGTTGAGTAATTTGGTGGGGAAGTGAAGAAAATTTTGAGAGGAGAAGAGACAGAGAGAGAGGGACGTCTGTTGAGAGGGGGGGGGGGAGAGGGATAAAATGTTTGCCTCTCTCCTCTCACTCACCACATATCACCCACCCACACATATCTTGAATAATCACACCCCAGGTCCTTGTACTAACTAGTGTGTTACAAGGGGGGTCTAATGCCACTTACCACACTAATTAAACCCCGCAATCTAACATTAAAAACAATTCCTCATATTTCCCCAACTTTATTTTCTTAAAAAAAATATATATTTAAAATCACGGGTCTTTACAAGCATGGAGCAACTCCGGACGTATGGTTATATCCCGAATGTAGCGCATCGATGCCAACCTATGGTCACGAAAGTTCAGCCAGCCCAGGCCATCAAGTTCGTCAAGCCAAGGGTGGACCAAAGCTGAGATACTGATAGCTATTAAGGGAATGTGCAAGAAGGAATGAAGAATAATTTTTGAGATGAAAGCAAGGCTACTTATAGCCATTCTAGCAAGAAAAGTTCAAAAATCTCGAAAAATGCGCGCCTCGGGAAGCGTGCCGCATCGGGAAACGCGAAGGTCAAGCAAAATTTGTAAACTTCCTCAAGATAGATTGGGTTTAGCCTTTCAAGGCTCTTGGACGTGCAAACATACCTCGGGAGGTCAAAACACAAAGCGAACTGCAAGCAAACAGTGTCAGAAGTCGGCCAACTGGGCATCAGCACCGCACGGCATCAACAAGTGCACCGTGCGGCACCTGTTCCTGCACCGCACGGTGCTAGTGGCTATTCTTGGCAAAAAATTCCAACTTTGGCCCTCTGGGACCCATTCCATGCTACTTTTGGCCACTTTTCTTGCACATACAACTCCAAACAAGTATCCAAAGCTTAAAGAGAGGATTGCTTGGCATTTTCAAGGACGTCTCGATAGACAGATACGCCGAAAACCCCGGACACGGAAATTCGGGCCAACTTTCGTGACTTTTTTTACAAATTTTTAGGGATATTCACTATAAGCAAGGGCATATCATGTGTTTTCAAGCTCAAGAAAGATATGTCAACCATATTTCATGGATTCTTCAAGTTTCTGCTCATTTTGAAGGCCCGGGTCCACCAAAAACCAAGCTTCGGCATACCAGATTGCAACTTTTCAAAATTTGCTCGAATTCATGGGCTTGCAAGCATTGTGGCATACTTTCGGTGTTTTGCATGATTAACCGGGCCAAATTATCAAGTTTCGGGGCGTTTTACACTCTAAAAACCGCTCAATTCACTCTCTTTCCAGTTTCCTACATGAAGCTAGAAGTGTCAAAATCTATCGAGTCAAATTCACGTGTCTATCCCAGTTTCAAAGCTCTTATACATACATTTCCCCACAAGTGTCTCACACACTCCCAGTACTAGATTTGGTTTTAGATTCAAGTCTTTGTTAATGTAAGTCATTTTTACATAACGAAAAGGCAAATCTCTATAAAACTGTGTGCAAGCATTCATATCAAATAAAGTGTGCATCTATCCAGGGGCAAAACAGGCCCAATATCATCATCAATATAACCACGGCACGCAGGCCGCATCCATGGAAATGAAAAATAAAACGGGCAAACAGGCGTCCTAAAATCAAAAGCAGACACGCAGGCCGTATCCATGGAAATGAAAAATAAAACGGGCAAACAGCCACCCTAAAATCAAAAGCAGGCACGCAGGCCTGACCTACCTACTCAAGAACGGGCCCGCTTCTGGACCCGTGGCCTGATGTCACGCCCCGCCTTGCAAACGGCACCCGCTGTGGGCGCGAGTCAGTGCGGACACGCGACATTCCAACTCAAGACCCAACATCCCCTCACAACTACATCTGAATAAAAACACAACACAACGGAAGACTTCAAACATATAAATAAATTCTTTTACATCAACCACAAATTCAAACACCAAAAGTCGTCTACTCTATTACAGCTTAAATAATATGAGCGCTCAAAATATTCTTTTATTAAACCATAAAAGTACTAAGGGACAACGTGTCCGAAATTCACTCGACACCAACAGAACACCCTGAATGCTGACCGGTAGTGGACCCCCTCTAAGCCACCTGCTATCTGGCAATCAAAAGAAAGCCAGAGTGTGTGAGACATAGAGAATGTTCAATAAAATACAACAGATAGGCTCAACAAGATACAACCAAATCAACATCCAAACACAACAGTGATATACAATGAATATCAACATGTAAATAACCAATAACATGCAAGTGGCACGTCTACCACATCCTATGTATCCTAGGTCAGTGAGGGAGCACACCCCGCTCGTTGTCACCGGTAATTAGGCGGTACAACGTACTCGTGGTGAAACCCAATCCCAAGCCCCTTCGCAGATACCATCTTTCACACACATAACCCTAGGTCACTGTGGGAGCACACTCCGCTCGTTGTCACAGGTAATTAGGCGGTACAACGTACTCGGGGTGAAACCCAATCAACAGCCCCTTCGCAGGTATCATCTTTCACACACATCTTTCACATGCATCTTTCACACACATCTTTCATTCATATAACATCAACACAGTTATATGCTCATCTTCACAACAATACATCATCAGCTAAAACATCTATTAGCATGATATACATTCATCTTACAACAACACATCATCATCACGATTACTTCATTGAGCATAATTATGTCAAACACACTCACCTTTGATTCGACTGGAGTATGCCAAACTTACGGTTTCGGCACCTCCTGATGACCCCACATGTCACCTAGCCACAAGCTAAACCATATCAGTATATGATCATCTTAAACATTAGCACAATGCTTGAATAGAAAATATAAGGCTATTATGGAATTAAACAACAGCCAACAACTTCGTGAATTATACCGTTTGTTGCAACACACAAAACTCAATAGGAACACCCACACTTGTAAAATCCGTCAAAC
This sequence comes from Gaultheria prostrata, assembly GCA_036023075.1. Lineage (NCBI taxonomy): Eukaryota > Viridiplantae > Streptophyta > Magnoliopsida > Ericales > Ericaceae > Gaultheria > Gaultheria prostrata. The sequence continues at coordinate 3,179 of JAXBDA010006946.1, forward strand.
TTATAATATTCACCCAAATGATCTAAGATTTGGTGGAGATCAAAACCACACGTCAAGGTTTATCCCTGATTTTTCATGGATTTTTATGAGCAATAGAACCCAGTCGATTCCACGCACAAACTCACAAATTCTACTCAGGAAACACAAAATCCAGCAGGACAATCTGTCGTATCCTGGCTACAACTTCCTATAGACTGAAAATCAAACTCCAACACTATAACCAATAGAAACTAGACTTCCAGTACATAAATTTAGACATATAGTTTGCCCTATTCGGAGTCCGAATGACCAAGATACACTACATAGAAGTTACACAAAACAAACTCAAGATTGTAATTTCTGCAGAATAGCCTGCCTTCAACAATTCACCAAAAATTGCCTACTCAATACTAATGATTCTAACTCCAAAACATCACCAACTTATCAACACAAAAGACCCATAAGGACCCATCTCCATTGATCATACTTAGCTATAGCAAAACTTATTAAAACACAACTCAAAAGGCTGCCCAGAATTTCCAGAATTCCTCAACCATCAACTTCAACTCAAAAACTGCTATATCCTACAGAAAATTAAGCCACAAACCCTACACCATATCGAAGGTATACGAGTCTAGTTTTCAAATCAACAAGCGGTTCGAAAAATGGACACACAAGCTAGGAGTTATGCCATTTTTCCTAAAGTCCACCAGTGCCGCCTGCACAAAAATGAACCTGACAGCAGCTCGGTAAATCATTTTTCATATTTTCTGTATTTCGAATTGAACTCTGAAAATTTAACACAACACACAAGACATCTATGGGTATCTACTGTAAAAATATCAAGAATTTAGGAGGTTTCTAAGTACCCGAAATAATTTTGTGAAAACAGGTCAAAATCCAAATTTCTCAAACTCCAACAGTGGGTAAACCAAACCCACGAATTTCTTGAAAGAAAACCCGATTTCCAACTTCCAAAACTCAATCTCAACCATAATCAAACATCAAATACATACATATAGCTAAGTTTGAATCAATCCTCCAAAGCATAAAAGCATAGACTTTTACCTCTTGATTTCCCCCAATTTTCCCTTCTCTCCTTCCTTCTTCTTCCTTTCTTCTTCTTCTTCTTCTTCTTCTTCTTCTTTCTCTCTGCCTTCTCTCTTGCTCTTTCTCTGTTTTTTTTCCCTACCGACAGCCCACCCCCAATAGTGATAGAATTAGGAAAATTATTGGGTGTAACCACATCAACTCTCCAAACATACTCCCACCCAATGATATTGAAACACACTCATACACACTCAAATCCTCGCACTTCTAACGTATAACCATTTAACCCCAAACTCTTCTAATTTATATTAAAACATGAACTAAATATTAAATGCCCGGAACGGGTATTACAACTCTCCTCCCCTTAGGAAATTTCGTCCCGAAATACATTCTACCCTGGACGACAAACGCGATACCTCAAATTCATCAATTCATCATCTTCCAACGTATATCTCTCAACATATGCCTCACCACAATAGCTTCACAAAACTAATGCCTTAGAAAATAAATTTGCTTTCTCCGACCTAAAACCTCAACCTGTAAACCAATGACATCTCGCAACTTTCATTCTCTCAACAATCTCACACGGTCCAATGTATTTTAGTAGCTACAAAACCGCCAACCGCCAACTCCAATTTCTTTTCTCTTTTTAAAAATCACATAACCCCTTTCTGCCTATACCTCACAAACTTCTACCGCCATATTTTCAACGTAACATCATCTACTAGTTGCACAAACTTGGACTCAACACTCGTCCCTCGACCTCTTATTATTCCTATTCGCTCATAGCATATATAACCTTGATTCCAAATGCACATAACAATAAGAAAGATGTGTCGTGACTTAATAAGCACATTGTCTACCTCACCACATTGCCACTAACACTCAAGTCAAACGTACTGACTCTGACTACTTAACCATATCACATGATGTGTCTATCCAATACACCACAAATAAAAGTTTACATCTGTCATAATCCCTCAAATAACTCTTCTCACATCTATCACCCACATATGTTTACCCAATCTTTCAACACCATTCAATCACAACCAACCACGTACCTCTTAAACCTGTATCCTTCCAACCACATTAACATAATGAACTCAAACCACCGCTCAACCTTTGCAAACTCTACACACACTGTTACCACTTGCACCTGATTACATCCTCCAATAAATTTCCATCGCACAAAGCGCGATTCCTAACTCTCCCCTAAACTTACAAATCAAACTATTAAGGGAAACATCTCACTATCAGACTCCACATCCAACAACCAACCTTTCAAACCTTTTGAACTCGCTTATCCAGCCAACAAAAGTATAGAAATAATCACTCACATCGACCTCTCCATAAACAATCAACATTATAGACTAGTTCTCACCGAACCAATATAATCATCTCGTTCACCACAAAACCTACAACCTCTTTGACAACAAACCTCAAAATCCAAAACCAACCCACATTAACATACATTACTTTCAACCATCAAAACCACACCACCGACAACTTCTTTTGCAACAGGCTAACACATCCTTACCACACCTACTTCCCACTTCAACACAAACCGCATCTTACGAATCACCAAATTGCATTAGGTGCACAATAAAAACTTTCCACATCATAGCAAGTTAAACTCTATAACCATCACTACTCACACCTGACATCACATAGTTGAAACCAACAAGTAAACACAAACTTTAATTATGTCATCACGTGATCTATCTTTTATCAGTACCAAACAAGAAATAAATCTCTCATTTTATCTTATAAAAGAGCTCCCACTCTAGATATTCAACTCTGAAATTGCGCTGGCCAGCCACCCCTTCATATTGAATATCCGGAGATGGATTCTCACATTTTTTATAAACATCTTCCACACATGCCACTTATAAAACATCTTTCATCAATCAACCCTTGATCATTTAATATGCAATTGCTTAATACACCATAAACTACAGGTTTACCACTCAGGCTAGTACAAGAGATGTACCTCCATAAAATTGACCACCACATCTAAAATTCATACACCCTAGTTAACTTTTCCAACCCTTACACTTTGTTATCTGTGTCAAAGACAAAGGTAAGACACCCTCACATCTCTTACTCAACAATGACTTAGTCTTTTAAAAAATGAAATCCAATAAGTATGATATACTAATGAATCTCTACAGAATCCGACTTCGTCACTACTCGACAAGTAAAACGTAACTCTTTTATGGAAATAATCCAAAGTACGATACTTTAATCAATAACTCTACACCAAACCAAAATTAGACATCTCCTACAGCAGGGAAATCCACCACCAGCAGGGAAATCAACTCCTCTGCTCGCTCCTCCCGCAGCCCTGCCTGCGCCACCAGCTCCGGCTCCACCACCTTTGTCAGCCCCTCGGGCACCTCGGCCTCTGTCGCCGCCTCTAACTCTGGCTCCACCGCCTCGCTCTTGCACCACCGCCATCGCGGGCTCCACCTCTGGCTCCCCAAGCTCCTCCACCTCTACCACTGCCAAGTCCACCTTCTCTGATCACCACTCCTGGCTCAGCTCAGGGACGCACTGCAGGAATGTCGCCTATCATCAGCCGGCGCACTAAAGCCTCGAGATCCAGGATCAGCTGATAGGACTCTGACGCCCAGCTAGCAGGGATCTGCAAAACAAGGAAAAAGCGTTACACAGGTATTCCAAATAAATGCTTAAAGAGAATGCAAGCTAATTTTTTTTTTTTTTCTTTTACAGGTTACCTGAACAGAAGTAAGGTCAAGCGGAGGTGCAACCGAAGGGATATCCACCACTCCCATCATCCCTCCGACTGTCTGGACCTCTATCTCTCTCCTCAACACCGACAAGGCAGTCTCAATGGCTGCTATAAGGGTCTTCACGTCCAAGAAGCTAGCCAGGTCCTCAGTCAAAAAGGCCTCTCAGTCCGAGGAATTTTTGAAAGGAAGCTTAGTGTCCAGCACAGTGTACCTCTCCACTTCTGCCCGCGTGTACTCGTCAGTACGCTGTACGCCAGGGGGAATACGCCCCGGTATCCTGAAGTGCTCCAACCTAAAGGACTGACGAGGCACCCTCTTTCCCAGGTACCACTGCCAACCGTACGGGGACTCCAGCAGCACCCGTCCATGTGCCACCTCCCTACTCCTCTGCAAGTACTTGTCCGGAACATCATCCCAGACATGCCACCTCACCTGCCAGGGATTTCGACTTCATCAGGAAAAGTTGAATACAAAACAAAGAATTCAAATTTGGAAGCAAGTGCAAAGTCATACCATACTCCCGTCAGTCTGGCCTAAGAAGCGGCGGAAGTCAATTATCCGTCCCACGTGTATACCGGTGCCACGGTGCCCTCGGTCCCACTTCGCCGCTCGGGGGATCACCACCTCATCATCATGTCTATTTGCTGGTGGATACATCCCCAGCACCTCATAAGCCCACACCTGCATGGTTAAAGGCATCATCAGCGAACAGAAGCAACAATATATACATGGCAAATATCTCAAAGTACTAAAAAGCAAAAGAAAGCACGTAAAGTCTTACCTCAAGCACTCTCCAGAAGCCGCCGAGGCTCGTCCCCTCGCCGCGGCTAACAGAACCCATAAAGCAGTAAAGGGTACACAGTGTCGCGCCTCCAAAGTCCGCCAGTGCCGGGAGCGAACCCAGGTTTACCCCACTCTGCCTGTTCGGAAACAGGGACACACCAAACAAGTATAGCAAGTAAGCTCTAGCCATTTGAGCCGCCTCTGTCGGCGACTCTGGCTCGTGGTCCCATATGGCCGACAAGTGATCAAACCGCACCATGGGCTCTCCCTCTCCAACCTCTCTCCCCAAGAAGTACCTAATGGCTACTCTGTCCCTGTACAGCCCCGAGTTAAACGGTATAGGCTCCCCGCTGACTCTCAGACCAGTGATCGCCGAAAAGTCCAAAGGCGTCACGGTCATCTCAGCAAACCTCAAGTGAAAAGTGTTGGTGGTGTCCCACCAACGCTCAACCAAAGCTCTCAGCAGCCTGCGGTCCGCCCGCGTCGGCACCAGAAGCCGAATAAACTCCATGAAGCCCGTTCCTGCCACTATCTCTCTCACTGCCCCTGGCAATACCTCAAAACGCTCAAGGGAGTTTGATGAACCTCCGTACACAAGCAAGGAGATGTGTCGCTGATTCAGGAAGCAAAATACAAGTCTCTTAGGCAACGGTAATGGAAGCATGCAAATATAGGAATGCAAAGCAAGTACAGTGATCAAAATACAGTAACTGAAATACATACCAGTGGACGTGCTAAGATGTGGGTCTCTGGGTCCCTCCGCAAGGTCGCCACGCAGTAAAACAAGTGTACCGGCGAGTACACGTCACACCCTAGTGGTATAAAGAAATGCACTCGTGGCACGTAAGTCTCTGGAGTAAACGGAGCCCTGCAGCTTTTAGCTATCTCCACCTCCGCAACCAAGGACAACGGCTCCCCTGTAGCCTCAACTCCTCCATGTCTCTCCTCCAGGACCACGTCCTGAACGTGCCCAGGCACTCTCTCCTCCAACACAGCAGCAAAAGTCGGATCCTCCCGAAGAATCCGCGCCCAGTCCTCGTCGCTCACTCCCACCAGTGTGTTAGCCAAGCCAAAATCTGGAGTCCGGGAAGAACCAACCGCAGTAGGGACAACCGGTGGGTCAGAACTCTCCCCACTGACAACACTCCATGTACCTAGTGACTGAGCTAAACCTCTGAAAACCCGAGAAGCCATCATGGTGGGTCTCGCAACCTCAATGCATGCCTCCTCTCTAATATCCATCTCCTCGTCACTGCTACTCGAGGCCCGGGCCTCCTCAACCTTCACTGTCTCCTTTCCCAGGTCCCTCCTGATCACCGGGATAGCCACCGACGTCCGCTCGCCTCCTACCGGCACCTCAACAACCAAAGAAGCACTCAGAAAGTCGCTGGGTACTAGACTCTCCTGCAAGCCACCCTCAATACCCTCCCCGACGGGCCTCTGCTCAACCAGAACATGCTCCCTCAATGTCCATCTCTACCTCAGAAACCTGGGCACTCGTGGCCGGCATGTTAACCTCCATGGGTTCTGAACTACTCTCGCCACCCTGCATGGCCACATTATCGCCTTTCGTAGGCTGATCATCAACAATGTTACTCACCGGAACATCGCTCGCCGCCACGGTGTTTGAACTGCCCATAGCCGGGTCACGGGTCTCACCCATCGCCACCGCACCACCGCTTGGTATCACCGTGAGTGGCCCCTCGCCACTAGGTTCGGCTATGCTAGAACCATCACCACCCACATCCACCGTACGGGATCCATCTCTTCCAGTCTCCACCGCACGGTGGCCGCTATCACCGAGATCTACTCCAGTCGTACCAGCCTCACCCGAAATCGGCTAAGACGGGCCACCCATAGCCGACTGAACAGTCGGTTCTTCTCCTCCATGTGCCGACGACGAAGAACTCGCGTCGGAAGAGGTGTGCCTACCTTGGCTGTCACAGGAACTCGCCATTGTTGCGATTGAGGCTTTGATCAAAAATTTTGGGGAAGAAGAAGATTATTTTTCACAAAGGAGATCGGTTTACACTTTAAAGGAGAGAATAACCGACGACTTCAAACACTAAGAACGAAAAAGCCGGAAGTTTTTGGCGGTTACAAAGACAATCTCAGCCGAAATTTCCTCTAGCACCGTGCGGCATAGCTATGTCCACCGCGCGGTATGGATTTTCACACCGTACGGAACCCTTTCCTCCCCTTTCTAAAAAATTACACTTTTCCCCCTTCACTTCCTTGTGCTTTCATAGAGGCCCATCATTTTACCCGAAAACCATGTTTTAGGTATTTATCAAATCAAAATCTCCCACAATGTTTACCATTTTTTTTTAAATCCCCCGCGGTATTCACAAAAGAATTATTTTGAATAGCTTTCAGAGGCCCCAAATTATTTTTAACGGTTTTCGAACCCTCGAAATTATTTTTAACGGTTTTCGAACCCCCGAAATTATTTTTAACGGTTTCCAAACCCTCAGAATTATTTTTAACGGTTTTCGAACCCCAGAAATTATTTTTAACGGTTTTCGAACCCCTGAAATTATTTTTAACGATTTTCTAAATCCCCGAAATCATTTTGAACGGTTTTCGAACCCCCGAAATTATTTTTAACGGTTTTAGAACCCCCGAAACTATTTTGAACGGTTTCCGAACCCCCATAATTATTTTTAACAGTTTTCGAACCCCCAAAATTGAACCCCCAAATTATTGTCAACGATTTTCTAAATCCACAAAATCATTTTGAACGGCTTTCAGAGCACCGAAATTATTTTAAATGGCTTTCGAAGCCCCAAAATTATTTTTGAACGGCTTTTCAAGCCTCCAAAACATTTTCCATCACTGTGCAAACATCGTTTGTTTTTCCCTCATTGAAAAGTGAGGCGTCAATTTTCATAAAGGCCCCTCCGAACTACGACTGGTCTGATCCTCACAAACGAGGTACGTAGGAAGCCCTGAGCTCGACCAAGTTTCCTGTCTTTTGTTTTCTTGCACGGCTAGTCAAATTGGGATGTCCGAATCTTCAAACACGACTTACACCAACATAATGGTGACTAAGCCGCGTTGAAGAGGGACAACTGTAGACACCCCAATTTTGGTGACTTGTGCAACCCCCAATGATGAAAAGAACACGAAATATACCTTGGAACGGTCCCTTGGGTCAAACGAGTCAAAAGAGCCAAATTCCCAAAAATACCTGAACCGTACGGCCTAAAAATCTCTTAACACCGTACGGTTTCCATAGCCACACCGTGCGACACCACTTTGCACACCGCACGGTGCCCTTGTCCCATCACCGCAATTCCTGGATTGCCCAGCAGTTCAGTTCGTTCGCGTGACACGGCGAAGCCTACAACGTAGCTCATCATTTTGCGTACGAATCTCATCCATGGTGGGAGAGTACGACACCCCTAGCCTATATATACCCACCTCCTCTGAACGATTTGGCAGCAAGAAACTCACGTACGAATCAACCAAAAACTCTCAGTAAAATTCTTTCCTGTCAAAGCTCCGTCACTATACCTTTTTCTCTCCCGAAAACAACCAAAAATCTTGTCTTACAAGTCCTAAGGACCATAAATCAGTTCTCGATCCAACCGGTTCCACTTCGAGGTATACAAAAATTCATTTCTCAGACCAACGTTGGTGTTCTTGAGGGGGGAGGTTTTCGGGTTTAGGGTGGTTCTATACCTCCCCCTAAACCTGGCAAAACCCAGTTTCTTCAATAAATGGTACAACCCGTCGGTTGTTCATACCTTTGAGAAAATGCCGTGAACACTTTCAATGTGTTTTTTCGATATCCGAACAATAAAGGAATATTATAAACTTTTTTTTTTGGTTAAGAAATTATGATTTTACATTGGGAAAACATCCCTTTTCTTCTCTGGCCCGAGAGCAAAGTTTTTGAAAAATGACTAGGAGAAGCACCGTACGGCTTCTTCAGCAGTGGCACCGCGCGGTGCAAGTATTGACACCGTATGGCATCAGGGGAAAAACTAAATTTTGATGCTCTGTTTCTGAAGCCGTGCTCTGTTTTCTTATAACTTACAGATTTTTATTATGGTTTCCTCCCCCTATTTCTATTTCATGCGATTACGTCCCTTCATCCTGTTATTTTATGTCGTTTAATATCAATTCTTGTATTATGTGATTTATTTGTTCCTTTAATGCATTATTTCTTCCTGTTTTATTTATAAACTATTTACGTGAATAAAGTTTACCATATAATTGTTTATCGGAACAGTAAAGGTATATTATAAACTTTTTTTTTTGGTTAAGAAATTATGATTTTACATTGGGAAAACATCCCTTTTCTTCTCTGGCCCGACAGCAAAGTTTTTGAAAAATGACTAGGAGAAGCACCGTACAGCTTCAGCAGTGGCACCGCGCGGTGCAAGTATTGACACCGTACGACGTCAGGGGAAAAACTAAATTTTGATGCTCTGTTTCTGAAGTCGTGCTCTGTTTTCTTATAACTTACAGATTTTTATTACAGTTTCCTCCCCCTATTTCTATTTCATGCGATTACGTCCCTTCATCCTGTTATTTTATGTCATTTAATATCAATTCATGTATTATGTGATTTATTTGTTCCTTTAATGCATTATTTCTTCCTGTTTTATTTATAAACTGTTTACGTGAATAAAGTTTACAATAAAATCGTTTCATAAAAATCCCACAAATATTTAGTAAAGACCGGAAAATTCCAGACACGCGGTTCAAAGAAAACCTTCCCCGCGGGTAACCTCGCTCCCGAACCCAAATATTTGTTTTTTCGCAGACCAAACCTTTTTAGCGGCACAAGAGTCATATTTATTTCTCTAAACAGTTCCTTAGGTACCTAACATTTTCCAAAAATTAAACCCCGGGTGGCGACTCTAAATTTTCTTTTTCCACACAAAAACTAACCAGCGCGTGGGCCCCGACCATCCACAGTTACCGTGGGGTCTACGTGGCCTGACCGTCACCATAGGTCGTGCCTTTTTGGTTAACAATTGAGATTGCTTTTGGAGAAGAGGAAAGAAGCCTTGGCTTCCCATCTCCCCTCAATGGTACCACTCCCCGAGCGATTTGTAAAGAGAAAGAAGAGTCGCCCTTCATGGGTCATGGGACTAGGGCTTAGGCCTCTAGTTCGTCTTCCAATGATGTAGATACGGGCCTACCCAGGTGGGCCAGATCATACCTAGTGGTTCTGGTCGTAAATATACCGCAAACTCTGACATGATACAGGTTGGAAAAGACTCTTGCTCACTAAGGACTCACAAGACGAGGTTGTTCGGGTTCTTGCGTACAAGAAGCACGATTTCAATTGTCCCACGACCTCAAGAGATCTTTGGATTATTTGTTTAGTAAGGTCTTAGCCTGCTCTTCTGCATTTCCTCCTTTGTTGACATCTTTGCTTCCTTTTGTAGGAACTGGCCATGGGAGACTATGCCTCCCAAAATTAACAAGGAACTGATTGCAAAAATGAGGGCTGATAGAGGGGCCTTAGCCCTTGATCAGGTTCCTTGGTCAAGCTCTGTCAAGTGTAGTTAACGATTGTCCCTTTGTATCCTATGCTCTTCTTGAAAGCTCTACTTGTGCTAAAGGGACTGCTAATCATAAAGATCAGTCTATGACCATGGTCGAACCCAATGCAAGGTGACTGAGGAGAAAATGAAGGAGGGTGAAAATCCTAATTTTAATCGAAGTGCCTTAGCACTTTTTCCTTTTCTAGGGTGCCTTGGCACTTTTTAACTTTACTTTTATTTTCCCCATTCCAGCCCCCTAAGTGAATGGTTGTGTTAACAATCTTGCACTTTATGATGGGCGGAGTTTTCTTCACTCCATATTGGTGTGGAGGTATGCTTGACGGAGGTATGCTTGCATACTCACCATTTATTAGAGCTCTGGATGCTCATTCTTGTCCCTTAGGATCTTTGGGATGCCTTAGGTTTTAATTCCCATTGTGTATCTTTATCCTCTTTTAGCAAGGCAAGGACACGTCTGCTCCTTTTTTAACATACACTTTTTCGTCTAAGCGAAATAATCCAAAGGGCTCCTCTGTCCCTTGGAGCTGAGCTAATCTTGTTGGCTCAGTCTTACATAGTCCCGAGCTCGTTAGGACTCCAGAACTCCTTAGGTCTGGGACGAGTTGGGCTTCTGGCCACGACCTCGGACTTACAGCCTTTTAGACTTTTCAGCCTTTAAATTCTAAAGCTGAACAAGGTGGGGACTGAAATTCCTCACCGTGTAATTATTTGATCCTTGTTAAGGACTATTGGACGTTTATCTTAAACTGAGCTCAGTCTAAATTTAATGCATGCATGATTGAAGAAAGAAATAATGCCCTCATGGGATATTTTATTGATGCAACAGGCAGCTAATTAATAGAAATTGAAATAAGTAGCTAATAACAAAGCATTCAAATAAGGCTTTACCTAATAGAGCCGAAAATTAAAGGTACTAGACATAGTACTTCTTGAGGTGTTCTGCATTCCAAGAGTTTGACACCTCTTTACCCCTTAGAGTAGCCAGCCTATAGGCTCCGGCTTTTGAGTGCCTTAGCATGTTATAAGGACCTTTCGAGTTTAGGCCGAGCTTTTCGACCTTCTTCCCTATAGGATAGACTTTTCTAGGGACGAGATCGTCAGGTCAGAAGCTTCGAGGCTTGACCAAAGCATCGTGGTACTTGGCAATCCTTTATTGGTTCACCGCCACCTTGGCAGTGGCCCTATCAGGTCTAATTTTGACCTGAGGTTTTCCTCATTCTTTGGGGGCCAATGTGGACTCTTGTCCATTCCACTCCCCCAAGTGTGTAAGTTGTTTGCGTCTAAACAACTTTTACACTTATGATGTGCACTTCCCTTAGGATACTGATGCCCAAGTTGAGGAATTCCTGCTAGGGTTTTGTAGTCTGGAGCTCACTGAGCCCGGACCGGGGGGACTTGTACCCCTTAGGATATTTGAGTGCTCATTTTATAAGCATGGGCCAACATGTTTCCATAAATCTTCTTTTTATATTTACTCCCCCGGTTCCCTCGCTCCTTTAGAAACTATTATTGTTGAGTTTCTTTAGAAGCTTTTATATCTAAGCTTCCTTAGAAACTTTTATGTTTCCTTAGAAACTCTGAGCTCAAGTTTCTTTAGAAAACAGAGCTGTCCTGCAACGTAATGCCTGTTGAGCTGGTCCCTTAGGATGAGCTAGTCTTCAACCCTGAGCTGACCCCTTAGGACTAATGCTGACCTGTGGTCGGTTAATAGAGATGAGCTCTAGCGATGTCCGAGCTTTTGGCTCATTTTAATTCTCCTTGGAATAGGTTTCGTTGGCCTCTTCGTTAAGCACCGTAGTGTCTATACAACCTTTATTCTTCGGTGGTGTCTTGACACCAATTGAATGGCCAAAACACTTTTTAAAACGTTAACTGTTGTTTAATGGGTTTCATTGGCATCTGATGAGGTGCTTTAGCATTGACATTTTGGAGTCGTGACTCCCCTGCTTAACTGGCTAATCCTCATCCACTTCTTGTTGCATTGGGTCCCTTAATCTCTGGTGGATGGACTTGGAGTCCCTTTAGGACTCTTGGACCTTTTAGGGCTATCCGTTACTTCGTCATTGGCACCCCGTCATTAAAACTGAAGTGATTTGTTACGACCGAGCTGACCTGTAATGACAGGGACAACCTGGGTCGTCAAGGTCTTCAGGTGAGTGGGCCCCTTGGGGTCCCATGTCCTGCTCCAGATATTTTATCTGATCTCTTTCATGAGGTTGGGATTCTGTGGCCTTAACCGAGGTAGTGAGTTGTCAAAGGGAGAGGAAACACCTCTTAAATTTTGGCATTCATTACTTCCATGGCGTCTTCTTGGGGATCATCATGTCTTGCGTTTCATTAGAAACTTCATACCATTATTGCCGATTTATATCTGAGTTGACTTCTTGAGTTGCCTTTGTTGACATATTTGAGCCGACTATTTATCTACTTCTACTCCCCCAAGTGTAAAGGCATGATAATAGCTTTGCACTTGTAAGGTGCGTGTCTTATGCCATGGCATGATCCTACAACAAAGCTGTGGTGGGCTGTGGCACCACCTTGTTCCTTAGAACTATTATATATATTTTATGGTTGTGCTGATGAGCTGAGCAGACGTATCTATAAACAGCTTTGCACTTTCGATACTTATGTCATATGTCTTGGCATTTTACATTGTCTTCCCTATCTAAGTTGTGCTCAGGGCGACTTTATCCCTTAGGATTGCTGGTTAGCAGACCTCATGAGCTATTGAGCTTCCTTAGCAGACCTCCTGAGCTACTGAGCTTCCTTAGCCGACCTGATGATCTTCATTAGCCGACCTCCTGAGCTTCCTTAGCCGACCTCCTAAGCTACTGAGCTTCCTTAGCCGACCTCCTGTGCTACTAAGCCGACCTCATGAGCTTTTTTTTTTTTGGTTGGTCGACCAGCTTTACTGATTGAACTCTACTCCCTTAGGACTGTGTGAGAGTTGTGGGTCGTAACCTTGTTGGGCTGGGGTGCCTGAAACTAAGCTCTATGAATCTGCATGTGGTTGAATAAAATTTTGTCATGAGCCGTGGCTCAATTTTGTCGAACACATCGAGGGCCATTCGAACGTTGCTATTGCTTTTTCCTTAGAAAAAGAATGCGGAAAAAGTTTCGTAAGTAATTATAACACAAGAAATAATCGGTGCAATTGCTGAGAAAAACTTGGGTGAGAGTGAGGGCCATTGCCGTGGCCCGTAGGGCACGATAATTTTGCATATACAAGTCCAATTGCAGTTATGTATGCAAAAAATAAATGAATTTGGTTCCATCACAGAAGTCCATGTAGACTTCAGTTTCTTCCTTCTTCGAGCAAAATCTCGAAAACGAAATTTGCTGCCCGATAGCATGCGGAACTTAATAGCACCAGATGAGTTGGTCAACAGAAATCAAAACGTAATTGCTTTCATGTGTGATATGTGTTCCGTTTTGATTTTCGGGCGTAGTGGGACATGATCCCAAAACTTAAAGTTCTCTCCTTTAAGAGATTCGTTTGAATTCCTTATAACAATCCACAAGATTATGCGAGACCATTTCAACGTGGGGCCATGCTCGTGATAAGCGGTAAATAATCAAAATTAGATTGATTTAAAGTTAGACTTATCTCGTAATTGGATGATCATCCTTATCAACTCAGCCGTCATCTTTAAGAAGCGCCGAATTACCGGGGATGAGCCTGATTTTTAATCTGCTCCAAATTCCTATATGGAAGGCATGTCGATGGAGCAAAATTATCAAGAGCCATGGCTCATTTTTACTGAACGCACGGAGTGCAACTTTGAGAACCTCGCGCAATCTGTTTTCCTTAGAAAAAGATAGCTGGTAAGCTTTATGTGAAGAAATAATGCAAAAAAATAAATTATGATTGCCAAAGAAATATTCGGCTGCTTCTTACGGCCAAATTGCAAGGGCTGATCACTTCACTGGCTCTGATTTGTTGATCGTTCGCGCATTGATTGGAATGGGATCTCTTTTAAGACGATCTAGAAAAATACCTTTGTATTCCTGCAATGGTCTTCGAACTAAATACAAACTTGTTAGGAATAAAAATCATGTTGTATTAGTTTGACATTAGACTCATAATCCAAGTCTGCTCCGGGTAGAAAACCTTTATGATCCAATCAATGTCCAATGGAGCAGTGAGATAAAACACAAGGCTAGCAAAGTTTATATGAGACTTATCTCAAAGTTGGAGCACTCATGTAAGCTGTTATAGATGCAATTGACTTTGTTCAGCTAGCTGCGTTGGAGCATTTAAGAACCGTCGCTCAATTGTTTGCGTCGAACACATTGAGAGCAAGTCTAACATAGTTTATCACGGTAACAGAATTTGGGAAGTGTTCCGAAAAGTGACGAGCTTTGTTCGGCCATAACCGCCCTTAGGCGAGCATCTCCAAAAATATATTTGGTCCAAAATTGCCAAAAGTTATGGCTCGAGATTTTTGTCAAGCATGTTGAGCCCATAATTGTCGTGTTTACACTCCACCCCCGTTGTTCGGGCCTTGAATTGTCGTGGCAATATGTTTATTACGGACTTTGACTGCCCATGCTACTATAGCATTGCTGCTGACCTCAATCATGATGATTGCTATTTCTTACGTAAAAAAAAAAGCATCCTCCAATTTGCCTCACGGGACATGTAACAAGTTTCTTTGTTTGCATTATATGCATTCGAAAGGCATCCACCATATTTTCCCCAATCGTCATTGCGATGGAGGTGATTCATGAGGACAACACCACGTAGGTTCAAAAAGCACACTGCAGAAGCAGCCACCAGCATATCTCCAATCCAATTTCAGAATATCATTTTGGACACACAGAGATTCTCGATATCCAAAAGATCAATCGAGACCGGATCAGGTCAGATCTCGGACAGATTTAACTAGTTTTCTGTTTGAATTTATACGTCGCTTTTCAGAGCATCGCAGATTGCTGTTGTTTTCTTCTTCTTCTTCTTTTGTCAAACATGCGTAGTGCATTATTTCTATGAGAACCCTGCAATCTATTTTCTTTTGAAAAAGACTCAGAATAATTATGCGGAACGTAATGACGCATGAAAAAATTTATTTATCACGAAACTACTCCGCTACTCCGTGATTTGAAATATATTATGCCAAGTCATTTTGGAATCATGGGTTGATTATATAAATGGCCATGAATAATGTTTTGAGTCAGCAAGTGACTTGTACCCTTTTTGTTTAGGGCGAGCATCTTTTCTCATTCAAAATAAAACATAGCAGTTTATATGTAAAAGGGAGATAGGTCTTATCTCATATAACATGCCAATGATTCTGCTACTGTCGCCTCCCTTGATGATCGAGTTCATTGTTCAAGACTGATGAGCTTCAATTGTTTGATCGTATGCACGTTGCTTGTGCTGACAATTGCCGTGGCAATTTCTTACTTCTGTTGGTTGATTGAATCTCATCGAACGAGTCAGTACCATAAAAACAGTTCACCATAATCGGATTGAGAATTATCTCGTTCCCACAGGCGACGGCAACTGATGAAGCAGTTTTGGGCACGGCTCGTCCGATGACCTGCAAAACAAATGAGACTAAAGGACACCGGTGTGGTGCCAACCAAGTACCCTCCGATGCCTAAGTTAGTGTATATCGTGTGGAAGAATGGGTGTGAGCTTTGCATAAATTATAGCAAGAGTCTCGTACCTGCTCCCTATGGGAGGGGGTTATTTATGTAGGCATGGAGTGTGGAGAATCCCACCTGTGGTAGGATTAAGTCGTGTTGATCTCTTATTGGTTGGCATTACCGGTGCCCTTTTGCCTTAGGACTCCTAATCCGGTTAGGATTAAGCTTTCCCAATAGCATTTGGA
>JAXBDA010006947.1:0-19104 GCA_036023075.1 Gaultheria prostrata
GTACTAAGTATTTTGTAATGGGTTGCACTTCACGTTTTCCAACGTGCACTCTGATGGAAACTCGTTTTATTAAATTAATCCTAATTAGTTATCTTAATTAATGCTCCCGAAAATCCGGGTC
Organism: Gaultheria prostrata; assembly: GCA_036023075.1. NCBI lineage: Eukaryota > Viridiplantae > Streptophyta > Magnoliopsida > Ericales > Ericaceae > Gaultheria > Gaultheria prostrata. The sequence continues at coordinate 122 of JAXBDA010006947.1, forward strand.
GTTACACTTTAATTTGATGCAAAAAATTCGAAAAAAATAATGAACGAAAGTACTTTGTTTTTTATCCGAAAATTATACTCCCTCCGTCCCATTTTAATTGCTCCCTTCGATTATGCGTGCATTTTTAAAACTCTTTTAGTTGTGAATCTATAATGTATTTTTTATGGAATATGGATCTTATTTGATAGATCTCAATTAGTTCTATTAAAGGAAATTTTCAAAAACTTAATTATAAATAAACAAATATAGATGTTTAAAAATGGCACAGATATTCGTAGGGAGCAATTAAAATGGGATAGAGGGAGTATGTCTTTTCCTAGGAGATATTATTGTGGGACGCGGAAGTACAACAATACCAATAAACTTCCGTTTAACGACGCCACTCCCGAATGTAATTCCTGACTCTGTCACCGCATATATGACAGGTGTCGGTGACTGACGAAGACTTAAAAGAAGCTAATCTGTCGCCTTAACTTCAAACCTATAGAACATAACACAGTTACACATTTTTTTGAACCACAAACACAGTTACACCTGACAAACACAAATTACATCATAGCAAATGAAATAGAGATGCACAATGGATTATACGTTAGAACTAATTAGTTAGTTATGTGGAGAAGTTAAATTCATCTTTCTACTGGGCACTATTAATATTTGTTTTTGCCCTTGGTAAATCCAACAATGGATAAATAGAATCAAGATGACAATAAAAAGGAAATGGAGTTAATGGACGATACTATCAGCTCTTGAGAGGCCAATTTATACGGTTTTCATCCCATTTTCATAATAGTCTCACACTAGCTAGTAGATGGTGGGATTTTTTTGGGTGGAAGTGCAAAAACTTCATTAATAATAATAAAAGTATAAGACTGTGCTATCACCATCAGATAGAGCGTGCTGGAGGCCAATTTATACGGTTTTCATCCCATTTTCATAAGAGTCTCACACTGGCTAGTAGATGGTGGGTTTTTTTGGGTGGAAGTGTAAAAACTTCATTAATAATAATAAAAGTACAAGACTGTGCTATCACCGTCAAATAGAGCGCGCTGGTAACGAGTGAAGGCCAACAAAGGCCTAAGGAACAGAGCACAATGTACTGAATGGCAAAAACTAAAATTAAAACTCACAAAATGTGCTATCGCCATCAGAAATCTCACAAAAATGCAAGAGACGCCTGTGACGAGCGAAGGCCCATAGTGGCCTAAGGAACAGAACACATTGTGAGCATCCGAGTGCGGCTAACTGACAAACAAACAGTGCAAAACAAACAAAAACTAAACAATACATGCATCTAAAGGAAGGACTGCATCCGTAAGAAACATCACCACAAATCACGAGCATCACCCCATATCTTGCAAGCAGTGCATCGCCAAAAAACACATGCATCAAACCCATGACTTGTCCTAGGTCGGGCAAGCCTCAGCCGATCATCCTCGTCACGCCGAAACAGGACCTAAACAAACCAAAACTAACAACATGCAAATACTTATCCAAGAAAGGGGGGTCGGTTGGATCGGATGGGGAAAGGTAGATTGGAGAGGGGGACCTGATCCAAACGAACAGAGCCGGCTTTGGACATACGCCAATGATGCGGCCCCATCTGGCCCCCAAATTTTGACTAATTTTATGGGGCCCAGATATTTTATACCCTTATATATAGGTATACATCTAAACTTGATTATGATAGCTTAATTATTATTTTTGCTGTGAAAAATGTGAGAAGGGTGATATTTAAGTAATATATTTCGGATTAACGTCTATAATGATTACCAATTTTTGTGTTATTATTATTTTTAGTTCTTGTATTTTTTTTTTTTTTTGTATTATACAGTAGGCCTCAAAAATAAAATTCGCATTCGGCCTCAAAAAACTCAGAGCCGGCACTGCAAACGAAAGAGAGAAAACAAAAAAACAAACCCAATCGGACGGGGAGGGGTAGGCTGGAAAGGGGGGCTAATCGGGGGAGGGGGAGGATAGCCGCTCGGAACCCGGGGGGTCCTCCCACAAATGAGCCCAGGGTTCGAGTCTCGGCAGAAGCGTTTGGGATTTAGGCCTATGGATAGTTTGTAGACCCCTCTGGACTAACTCACTAACTCCTCCGTAACTCATTAACTCCTTTGCTAATCCCGTACTAATGTATATCAAATAGCAAAAAAAAAAAAAAAAAGCTGGTCTGGATTCCGGAGTTATGTAAAACACATTTAATTTGTCATTGCACGAGAGAAAAGGAAAATTGGTGAGGAAACTTTTGTAAAGAATATTCAAAGGCATTTGGTTAATTAATCAAGGCTTTTTGGCCAACTTCCATTTGGTTGGTTGGATGTTACCACATGTACCTGATACCCTCCATTTAATTTAGTCATTGGTAGAAGATAATGTATATATGAGCTGCCATTTTCAAATATAAAATATACCCTGCTATTTCCACATGCAATTATAAAAACACATCCATATGCAATGGAATCTTGGACAAAGGGAAAGATTCAAAGGATTAATTAGAATCTCTCTCTCTTTTGTGCTCATCACCCAGAAGATTACTTAAACAAATGGAGAATATACTTGGCCAATGAATTCATCACATGAAATAAAATCACATGATTTTTTTTATTAAACTCCACATAATATGCACCGAATATTCGAAGGCATTATTAAATTAAGTACTATTTTGTTTCACACAACAAGGGGCTTGTCTTTTTTGTTTAGTTTATGGCATAATGTTGACATAGTGTAGTATATTCTGTGGGCGGCCTATAGTTATCTCCTTGGATTCTCCAGCTGCCACGTCTGCATCAGTTAAAACGAAATTACATGAACCAATTGCGAGGCGCCACGTTAGGGTGCAAATGGACTAGCTAGTGCCACCTACAATTTCACACCCTCACGTCCACCCCAGATACACGGGTGTGTGGTTTTAGACTTTTTGTTTGACATACAATAGGGGCGGCTCCATGTGTAAGTGAGGTGAACACCCCCCAAAAATTTTTTTTTGGTTAGAATACATGTATAATATTTTTAGGTTTTGTTATTGAACACCCAACTCAAAAATCTTTGAAGTTTGGACACTCAATTCAAAAATATTTGAATACTCAGCCAAAAAACTCGACCCACAAGTCAATCCAATGTAAACAACCAAATTAAATACAGTCGGTAACAAAAAAAATCTCTTCGTATCATCCAAAAGAAGTAAAAGATCTATCTCAACCTATTCGCCACAATTTCTTTTAAAACGGTATTGGTATATTAAATACTCTTGCTTAACTCATTCAGGAAACTGTAAAATATTATTCTCCTATTTACAGAAAATTGTATTTTGTCCCACCACTATGCAAGACATGGAACTTTGGAAATTTACGACTTTTTTGGACCTAAAAAAAAAAAAATAGTTTCTCATTTTGTATAATATAAAATCGTTTTGGACCAAAGGGTATTTTTATAAACTGCAATATTTCACCAATATATCAAATGGTTAATTGAGCTAGTAGAGTTGAGATAATTTTTGAACACCTCCTTACAAATTCCTAGAGACGCCACTGACAGTGACACACAATGCCGTGCATTATGGTATAATTACCCCATTAATAAGAGTCAAGACTGACAATATCATCCCTCATCCATTAAGGAACGACATAGATTTCATATTGATGATTTTAGTCGTTCATTATATAGGTATCGTTGTGTGTTTCACTCTTTTAGAAATTACATTAACACCACATCATTATTATTCATGTAAGGGGATTAGGTTTCCCGTAAAAAATGCACAATTGAATTAGGACTGTCCATTTTTCTCAAGACAATTCCGATTCGAACAAGTCTTTGCCAATGTACGATAGCTGTGATTTATGTATGGATGCAAACCTTGAAACTTACAAAATGAATAACTCAGCTCATGATGCCTTGTAGGTTTCCTTACGCATCACATGAGAGTGACGAGAATATCCTGAGTCCATCAGTAGTTGCAACTAGCTAGATGTGGCGTACGCAATTGGTGCGTAAAAAACAATTGAGTTTAGAAATTAACTATTAATATTTGCTTTGTTGGTTGTTTAATAAAGCTAATTTTCTCTTTAAATACTCAACAACTGGAACAATATATTAGGGCATTACTAAAATGAAATGCCTTGAATATTCGAGGGTCGTTTTTTTGAATTCCACCTATAGTCTTGTCCACATTCATTTACCAACATCATGTTAGAGCAGGCCACAAGTTTTATTAATTTTTTTTTATTTGGCCACAAGTTTTATTGAAAGATACATTATCCATGTTAGTATTAGAGTATCTTTCAAATTAACAACTATTTTTTTTATTACATTTAGTAATTAAAACGGGTGGAACAAGTCATCTTTGACCACCCAATTTACATTTGACTCAAAGCTGTATCAATGTATTGCTAAATCATAGTACACAGAATATTCACTGCATATTTTGCTGGAATTTCTCTTGAGTGATGCCGTAATTTGATTGTATATTTTTCCAGTTTAATTAGTCTCTATAAATTAGATTCGGGCCGGTAATAAATTGATTACAGACTTAACCTTTGACGTTACAAAGTGTTCGTCATCAAATTTTATCCCTTAACCTCGAAATTAATAGGTTGAGTTTTTATAACTTGATTACAACGATTCAACCAATAGTACTTGCATGTGTTTAATAAGTCGAATAATGAGGCATTTCTCAACCACAAAGTACAAAGAATATTCGCAGCACATTTTGTCCCAATTTTTGTTGAGTACGGCCTATAATCATTTCAAAATTAAGCTCAGTTGATTAGTCTACGTCGTGGATTTTACGTACCCCTAAATCAAAGTCATAACCCGTTCTACAAAGTTTGGCATTTTGGTATTTTTAAGTTAATGAATGCGTGGAGAATAACCTCTCTCGAAAAGTATGAAACGTTAAAAAACCTAAAAAGTCAAATAATCCATTTAGTGGAACGGTGCTTCTGAAAACACGATTGAAAAGGTTCATTAAATAACTGTATTTGAGTGTAGCCGTTGTAGTCATTTGAACAGTTTGGCCCCTTCAATGGAATTTGAGAGGAATATATCTTTGGTATCAAGAAATAGGAAATGACTACAATACACACTCATTAAAGAGGTGTACCATATGCACCTACTGTATTGTCCAGATTGTGCCACCTCATTGGCAATCGTAACATTTTTTAGTGTTTCGTAACTTTTCAAAAATATGATTCGTAACATTTTCTATGATTCGTAATATTTTGGTGTGTTTCGTAACTTTTGTAAAAAAAATCGTAACTTTTATAAGGGTGTGTATCATACACTCGATCTGTTCTTGTTTAGACCATCGATCTGTTCTTAAATTGTTCGTTGTTAAAAATAGAGAAAAAGCAAGAAGTAAATTTCCAGTTGTATCTGGGGAAAAAATAAATTGACTTCTACGTAACGCATCCAGTTTTCTTAGAGTAGACACCTAATATTTCCCCCACCAAATAAAAAATTAAAAGATATAAAATCCTTCAGATCTGAACTTTGCAATTCCTTAATCATGACATGATTTTTAAGAGATCCCTTTTTTGTCCTCATAACATTTATAAACTAGTCATTTTTATTTCTCCTGCCCCATACATAAAAGAATTGTCTTGGCATTTTTTCTCCGTAATTTGGCGACCCGAATCTAAATTTAATAACAAAAAAAGGAGATTCAACTCGCCGAATTGGTAAAAATTCTCAAGTTGAATATAAAACTTTATTTCTCCGGAAATCAGGCGATAAAAGAGTATTTTTAAATAAAAGTAAAGTGTGAAGACGAAGGTTTTTTTTTACTGAGTCAAGATTCTCATGGCATCCTTGGTTAAAAAATAGTAGTAAGAGATTTGATTCATTGATTTGGTAAAAATTCCAAGTTGAATATGGAAATTTTAATTTCTCCGGTAATTGGGCAGCAAAAAAGAGTACTAGTTTTGAATAAAATTCAGGTGTGAAGATGAAGGTTTTTTTTTTTTTTTTTTTTCTTTTTAATAAGTCAAGATTCTCATGGGGTATCCTTGGTAATGGTTGCCGACTTGCCGTGCGGATATTAAAAAAAAAAAAAAAAATCATCAATCCCCATTTATTCTTTCTGGTACAAAAAGCTTTTCAGGCTTTTTAGGTTTCCTCCCAACACATTTCATTAAAATGTGAGTGTAGCTTTTTAGACCTGCAGAAGGAAATGAATAGTGGACTCTAGACGTTTGAATCACAGCAACATAAAGGTTGAATATTAGTGCATGGTCGGTATTTAACAAACACGTGCCTTCCATCTAACCAACCACTGCATAATAATTGGGATTTTATTGATTCATTTTTATGTGCAAACACCACCTAACAAATTAGCCTTATTGATCAAGTTGTATGCTACCTTTGGCCTCAATTTTTTTGTGATCCTTTAGCACAATCTTTTTGTTTCTTTTTTCCTCTTAATTTTACTATAACATCACAATTCTGCATAATATCTCTCGATGAAAGGAATTAGAAAAGTAAAAAATATTAATTTTTTTTTGTGTAAAATGAAGGAAAAATCCTGAAAAGAGAGTCTTCATCAAGACTGTCATGTGAAAATTATATTCTGACCTAGTACAAAATTTGGATCCGAAAGGGCTCACTACATTCCTATAATGAGCAATCAGTGGCGGGCGCAGGATTGCAAATTTCAAAATTTTTTTTTACAAATATCAACTTTTGCGGAAACCACTCTTCAGTAATTTTACAAAAAAATTCTAAAAATGGGAAGAAAATTATGGGGAGAGGGGCCAAACAGCCCCTTGCACCCCCTATGTCCACCCACCGTTCGTTCGGCAATCAACGGATCGAATTAATTCGGATTATCTTCACATAAAGGTAAGTAGGATAATTTCATTTTAATCTAGAACGATGATTAATTAAAGGTAAGTAAGATAATTTCATTTTAATCTAGAACGATGATTAATTCGAACTGTTGATTGCCGAACAGACAGCTGTGATTGCTGATTGCCGAACAGACAGCTGTGATTGCTCACGCCCCGGTCCGGAAAGTATTTGCATTTGTGTACCCATTCCAATTATAACTACTCAGTTGAGGGGATAATGAGCAAAAAACTAAAGCATTTTGAGAGAGAACTTCGAAATACACAATTTTGTTTACGTTGTTTTAAAAAAAATGGGTAAAAGAAAAGATCATCCAAATGAGAACTTACATTTTATATACACAACAAAAAAGAAAATTGCACACCTGATACAGTGTCAAATGTCCAATGTATCTTCTTCAGTAAATACTATTATAAGCTCAAGTCTCACTGTTACAGAACCAAGACAACGAACACCCTCGTCAGTAAATACTAAATAAGCTCAAGTCTCACAGTTACAGAACCAAGACAACGAACACATAAAAGTTCAGATACATAATACCAAAATAATGTCTATCGTTCTCTCTAGTGTCAACTATACGATAGAAGATTACATAGTAACATAACACATTCGCGTAACGATCGGGTACAGAATGTCTACATCACTCTTCACACAAGCGAAAAAAACTAGGAAAAACTAGAAAGCCAGTGAGGCTGTGGATGTATGCGTGGACGAGGAGGTGGTAGCCGAAGAATTGCAACGAACTCCGCTATCACGACTCCGACTAGCCCTTTCATCGGAATCCAGTTGCTTATATTGCTGCCTTGGTGCCCGAGATTTTGCTGTCTGCAGGACAGGAGGTGGTGGCAGTGGTGGCGGAGGTGGTGCAGCTATTGGTGCATAGATACTAGTAGGGGTGGGAACGCTTGATATTTCCTCCCCCAATAATGGGGTGGTGGTTGCCACTGCAGCATATTCTGGTGGCGGAACCCAGATTCCCCCCACCACTACAAACTGGGGTGGTTGTTGATTGTTGTCGTTGTGAATCGAAGGAGATGGTCTCCTTGTATGCAAACGATATTTCTGTAAACATAAAAAACGATATAGGTTCTAGGGAAATGAGATGTTAGGAAGAAAAGAGAAATTGGAAAAATAAAAAATAAAAATAGTAGAATCTTTAAATTGATATATTCCAAATTCCATTCCTTCCATCCATAGTTTACCCCGCATGTTCATAATCCAAATCAGTGGCGGATGCAGGATTATGAATTTGACCTATCTTGCGGGGAACACTCTTCAGTAATTTTACAATTATATCCAAAGTGTACTCAAAATAGGAAGAAAATTGGGAGGAGTGCAAAGGCAAAACACCGGTCCGCCCCTGATCCAAACACAGCATTGAAAATGGTTACATGATCGATCAATTGATATGACTTACATGTCTAAATCAAAGGCCTGAGGATAAAACTTCGGCCAATTAAAAACATTGATGAAATTTAGTAGTTTGGCCACTAATAGCTTGGCTAGGTGCTTAGCATCAAGTGTCATGTTCTTGTAGCATATGTTTTCTTTCTTGTTTAAGCAAGTTGTTCCCCAAATCAAATTTGATGTCCCAATGAAAAAAAGCTTATACTCAGTGTTCTAAAGTCGCTAGGCGTTAGTCGGGTGGAGGAGAGGCGCAGCCTAGCGCCTAGGGGCCACATAGTCGGGCTTCTAGCACCGTGCAATCGGCTAGTCGGCCAACTAGGCCAATTTTAATCTAGGCGTTGAACCTCCTCCTATCACCTAGACACAGACTAGTCGGCCGCTACGAAGGTGGCCAACTTTTAGAACACTGGCAGTACCCAATGGAGTAATCCAATCAACAACCACACCATCATCTACAGATGATGAGGAAGTGTATCACCAACCAAAATTTGGCATTCAAGGACTCAAGTCAAGAAGTGACTTAAGTTGGCTTTTTGGCTTTTTTCTTTTGAATTGATGTATTGTGAGAGAATGGCCTTCTCGAGAAAGGAATAAGTCAGTTTTTAAGTCAGTTTGGAAATAAGTTAGATTGGAAATAAAACAGTTTTTGGAACAACCCTAAATTCAGTGAAAGCTCAATGTTACTAACCTGTAAATGGCTCTTGACTTCATCATTAGTAAGCCCATCAACCTTCATTAACTCCCTAATTTGCTTGGGCGTTGCCACTGCCCAAATTCAACCACAACAAAAATTGAAATAAGTAAAAAGCATTTCAAATTTCAAACTAACAACTTTAATTTCCAATCTCTAAATACAGACCATGAGAACCACCAAGCTGTTGAAGGGCATTCAAGAAGCGCCTGTGCAGCTCTGGGGACCAGCACCTTCTAGCCTTCCTCTGAGACTGCCCTTCCTTGTCTTCTTTATTACCACCGCCGCCACCGCTACCACCACTGCAACCACCAGCAGTTTCAGTAGTGGAGCTCGTTGCGGCGGCAGCCGGAACTGAACAAGGTGAATTAGTTGTACTAGTCCCACCACTTTTCTCCTTCTTAAAAGGATGAAAAGCACCAATATTACCATTTCTCTTCACCTCTATAACTGACACCTTTCTAGGCGATTCCTGAAACAACAAAGAGAACAAATCCACTCTCTAATAAGCCAAATTAACTAAACCCATATCAGGATAAGACTTTTCTAAACTAGATTTGGTCTTGTTCATAATTGAACTGTTTTTTTTCCTAATTTTTTCATCTTTTTAGGCAAACTTTAACGAATTATTGATTCATCCCGACGAAAAACTCTAAATACTAAACTCATGACAAAAAGTTTGAAAAAAATTCACTATAGAGTCGGACAAAAATAACCCAATACATACAAATTTTTTTCAATTAATTTTGTCTTGCAGTTAACTTTTTAAAGATTTTTGCCCTACTTCAACTTTTCAGAAGACAGAACCAATAATCCATAAAATTTTAACAGAAAAAAATACTCCAACACTCCAATTAATAACAGATATATTCTTTAGTACTACCACTTTGGGGAGTAGATCTGGGGTCTGATTCCAAAGCTGAACTGATTTAAGCCAGTCTGATTTCTTGCACGATTTGTCAATGCTCTTGTTATTATTGATTGTGGGTTTTTCAGATTGCTCATCATCGTCCTCATCCTCATCATCATCATCATCATCATCATTATCAGAACAAGATGAGTTCCTCTTAATCGGCATAAACTCCTCCAAAACAGGCATTTCGCTCGACGTCTGCTCAGAACATCCCGATTGCTCTTGAAAATTCTCCGTACTCGTCCCACACAACTTCTGTTTGCACGTCTCAATTGCTGCCAAAACCAAAAGAGAAAAAAAACCAACACTCCAATCAAAGTATTAACTTCCACAAAAAGGTCCCAAATCACTCGTCCGCAAAAAGACGCGTAATTTTCGAATCAAATCACAAAACCCATTTGCGTATAACTTTTAAACTCCTTTGATTCGAAAATTACACGACTTTTCATAGAGGACAACCCCAAATGGGTATGTTTGAAAAGGTGTACCTTGAGTAACGAGTTCAAGGCAAAGAGGAAGCTCCCGTTGGAAAACCTGGATCTTGCGACGCTCCTCCTCGAGAGCCTCAATGTATTCGTGACATCGCTGGGTCTTCTCTTCTTCTTCTTCTGTGTTGATGTTATGGCTGTGAATCTTGCCGATCATTGCTCTTGTTGTCTGCGTATTGACTGATGATCAATTCGATTGATTGATGATGATTAATAAGTCAAAATGCTTTTTAGGAGGGGAAGAAATAGATGGGATAGAGAGGGTTTTGTCTGAGGGAGGATAATAAAGGGATCTAAGTAGAATCAGAAAGGGAATAAACTTGGGATGAAAGGAAAAAACTCGAGGAAATAATTTAAGAGAGAGAGAGGGAGAGAGAGAGAGAGGGGGTGTGGTGTCGGAGAAGAGGTTCGAAGTCGGGGCGTCGCGTACCTAATGAATCTTTAGAGAGAGAGAGAGAGAGAGAGACGGGCGAGGGTAGTAGTGGAAATTTTTTTGTATGCCGAACGACCATCATGTGGTGTCCGTGTGCGCATATCCGGCCGGTCCAGATTTATTACACTCTCTCTCGTCTATCTCCTCTTTCTCTTTTTAAATTTAGAACGTCTAAAAATATTTTGAAATGCCGAGATGAGCGCTTGAGTACCACGTAAAGTGGTGGCCATTCGGCACCGAAAAACTCCTCGTTGCAGTGGGTTGAATATTCGAGGGGCTGATTCCATTCCTTCCGCGTCGTTTCTGTGTGGGCTGGCAATGACGTCACCCATTTCAATCGGATAAGATCAAAGACCCTCTCTCTCTCTCTCTCTCTTCCTATCTCTATTTTCTCTTTCTATAAACTTTTTACAAATGGCGAGGTGGACCGGGTTCAGATAAAAAGAGAGAGACGGTGAACCGGGTGGGAATCAGATCATGTCCAGTTTCGTTACTTTACTGTCTAGTGCGTCAAGTTTTCATTTGTTTCATTCCGGATCCAAAAAAATGATCGGAATTGTTCATCTTATAAAAAATCGTAGAGAAGAATATCCCCGCCGAGAACTAGTTCGATCGGACTTTATTTTCTCTACGAACAAATCACGTTTGTTCAAGGGAAAAAAGGACGTATTTGGATTTGATTTCTTTTTTTACCTACGCAGAAAATAAAATCCGATCGTTCAACTTGATTTTCAACATACTTCTCGATGAAACTGGATAGGAACTTAGTCCGATCGGGTGGACTTCATATGGTTAAACATGAATCTCCATTAAGGGATAATCTATGTTATCCCTCGCTTATCGTGTGACTAAGTCATAGCATTTTTTTTTCATTTTTTTAAAATTGTATTTGGCACCTTGTCAAGCTATGGGGGAAGTTGGGAATTTGAGAGTATTACTCCATCCATCCCAATTTGTTGGGCCGGTTTATCTTTTTGGACGTCTCAAAAAATTATCCATATCTCATAATCTATAATGTTTTTTATGATTTCGAAATCTTTGTTTAACAAAATTAATTGAGATCTATTAAACAAGATCCATATTGAATATAAAAAGATATACTCCCGCTGTCCCAAAATGAAAGTCCCTTTTGGTATTGTGTGTCATTTTCAACGACTTATATCTTTTAATGTGAACCTCAAAAAATATGCATTATGGATCTTGTTTGATAGATCTCATTGAGAACTTTTATATGGTGCAAAAAAAATTCAAAATTTATTTCGATAAATACATTATTTTTTAGTTTGAAAATTGCACGTAGTTTCGTAGTGGACTATCAATTTAGGACGGAAGAAGTATTAAATTAAAAGATATCGAATTTTTTTTGAGTTTTTCAAAAAAGGAAAGAGACCCAAGAAAATGGGACGGAGGGAGTATTCACTTTTTGAGGCTTTCTCAATGCTTTTTCTTTCTTATTGTACTGATTTCTTTTTTTTATCCTTATGATGAATGAAATTTTTCTTTGCCATTCAAAAAATAAGTCATAACATGTTATGTTTTTTCATGGTGAATTTTAGATGAGTACAATTTTGTGATTACATTTGTATGTTATTTTTTTTCCAATTCCTTAAAGAGACTAGACGGGCTTGTTCAAGCCATTTTCGGGCCCTTTCCGAATCCATCTTGTTGATTGAGACCGTTGATATTTTAGATTTTGTTGAGAAAATTAGGCAAGTTGAAATTTCGTTTAATATGTGCTCGAAACACATTTATCTAATACAGTATATTGCTATACTGGATAAAAAGTCATTTTTGTAGAGATACTGTGTTTCAAGAATGCATTTTCAACAAGATTATCAACAAGATCTAAAATATACATCAACGATCCCGATCATCAAAGATTCAAAACAGACGTACAAATAGCCCGAAATGTCTTGGATAGGACCGTTCAGTTCCATTAAGGGACGTAAAAGGATCTTGATTGTTTTGGTTGAGAAAGATATCCTTTTTTATTAGAAAAAAAGTTTATCAACTCAAGTACAAGATTTTGGATGAAAATAGAAAATCTTATTTGGCAAACTTTTTATACATATTAGAGGCTCAAAAACTATGCAAGCATCTCTAATCCACGGCTTCAAATTGAAAATGTTTAATATTTTTCAAAAGCTTTTGTGATTTTTTGGCATCACCAAACCTCTATCCATCTTGAACATTGATGTAATTTTAAGTACTCCATCCGTCCTATATTTGTTGTCCATTTTCACTAATTATTGTATCTCAAAAAAATTAGTTATATTTTTCAATGTGTCATTGTACCTCAGAAAATGACACGCAAATCCGTAAATGGACAATAAATTCGGGACGGAGGGATAAAGTACAAACACTTACCTTTTTGAATTCCAAATGTCAAAAATAGTTTTGGCATAAGAGTCAAATTTGAAGCAAATAGTGTAAAGTGAAATTCACATTGGATTTGACACTTCATTTGACCTCAAGGTTGGATCAAAAGAGAATGCTAAAGTTACCATTTCTATTCCACTAGGACTTGAAGCGATGGGTTAGAAATGCTCTTACGCTCTTCGTTTCTTAATTTTGCAAAAAGTTTCTATTTTTGGATAGGTAATTGATATTTACACTCCCAAATAGTTATCCACGCTTCCTTTTTTGTTTTTTATTAAAAAATTACACATAAAAATTTCACTAAAAGACATAAAAAAGAGTATGGATGACAATTTGGAGGGTGTGGAAATCACTCCCCTTTTGGTTATCCCAAAATGTAAGTCTATTTTGACAAGCAAAAGAGTAAAAAATTTTAGTTTCCTTGGCTTGGCTTAATAAAACAGTTGGCTTATCTTTTTGTCCTTATTCCATTTGTTTCGCATTTATTAGTTTCATATCAAATTTTTATGAATTATTGGTTCAACTTGATGAGATGAATCGGAAAAGTAACAAATTAATAATGAAAAATCAATTTTTTTTGAATAAAGACAAAAATAACCTAAAAAGACCTATGTTTTAACTTATTTTTGTCCTTATTCAAAATATCTGTGTTTTGGTCATAGTTTTTTTATTTTTTCAACTTTTTTTGTGGAGACGAAACAATAATCCAAAAAAAGTGATGTGAAAATAAAAAATAAAAAATTCACATTGACTTATTTCAGCCAAACTTGTGGTTAGAGCTCAATGGTTGGACGCTGCATGAAACGTCGTGTTTGTTTGAGAGGTACAAGGGAGAGAGATAAGGGAAGAAGGTGGCGAAGTAAGGAGGTGTTTGTTTGGGGTGGGGGAGCTTATTCCCACCAACGCTCTTAGCTGACAACACCCCATCCTAGGATTAGGTTATCCGGATGAGTAGAAATTAAAGACCAAATTACTCCTCAAACCATTTGTATTTACAATCAGACTCCACTATGCATACATATACTATGGAGCACCTAAAATATACAATGGCTTGTGGGACCCATTGTTGAGTCTCCCACGAATAATTCGAATCGTTTATTAATTTTAAAATAAATTTTAGATTGGTCTGCAAAAAAATCATCTTAACTGGATACGTGTAAGTGGTTGATCCAAACTTCAAGTTTTCATCCGAAGCAGAACTTCGAATGAAAATTTGAAATTTGGATCGACAAGTTACACATATTCAATTGAGGTAATTTTTTGCTAGACCATCCGAAAAATTATTTATTAAATGAACGGTTTGGATTATTTTTGTGGGACCCTAAAGTGGGCCCCACAAGCCATTTGTACATTTTCTGTCATTGAAACTTCTGTACTGTTAGCATTATGCATTTACAATCCAATGATTTAATGAGGGCAAAAAAGTAATTTCTCACATTATCAATCGAAAACACAATATTTGAACTTTAAATTCATTCTAACTTTTTCTTTTGCACTCTATTTCCATCCATTTACACTTTTTTTTAACTTTGTCTAAATGAAATTACAAAATTAACCTCCAATGTAATTGTTTCTAACTTATTTTCCACCCATAAAGGACAAACACTTACAATTACATAAATAGGGCCACAATGTCTATTAATGATCTTGATAGTGTTGCGGATAATATCAATGGGAATCTTACGAAGGCTATTTGTAATGAGGTCGAGTTAATGGAGGAAACCAAAATATTGGATCAAAACAAGGAGTCTTTGCAGCTTCAAGAGGTGCATCAGTTAACATAGGCTAATTGTTGTAAGATGGCAGTGCCTGTGGACTTAGAGCTTTGTGATTCATATGATGAAAAGGATGCCGATGTAGTTAGTACCATCAAGGAAAAGGAGGTAGAGGAATTTAACCAAGGTTTTGGGAATCTTTCTGAAGTGGGTTTTCTAAATGGAAAAGATATTCAGGGTATCGAGTTATTTGTGGACCTCAATCCAACTGACGTTGTGAGGGATACTGGGAAAGCTAAATGGAAGCAGAAAAAGATTACAGAAATGAGGGGTTTTCCTAAATCGAAGAAGATGGGCGGTCGAAAGAAAAAAAAATGCATTGTGTTCAGATCCGCCATTGCTGCAGCTGCTTTATCTGATTCTTTCGAAGGCATAAAAAGGTTTCACCTAGATTCGGCTCAGGCTACTCGGTCTATTAACAAGATGTTGGGCTAAGATTATTTGGGGGATGATGATGAAGTCATTCGAAGTTTTTTTGATGAAAGCCAATGATGTGGTTTGGGTCTTTTTTCAGGTTTCCCGGCTTCTTGTTTGATCCTTTTTATTTTCAGTTGAGGTGGTTCTTTGGGCTTTGGTTTTTCTTTGAGGCGTTTGGCTGGTTTTTCTTTGAGGCGTTTGGCTGGTTTTTTGCTTTGTGGTGTGTTATCCTTTTAGGGGTTCTGGTTGGTCTGTTGCCAGTCTCAGGTTGTTATTTTCCCTTTAGTTCCTGGCGGCAGGTGTCTTCTGAAGTGAGAGGTGCCTTCTTTGTGGGTCATCTCTTTCTCTGTCCTCACCCCTCGTGCCTAGGATCTTTTTAGTCTTTGTAATTTGTTTCCAAAGATTAATAAAAAATTTTCTGCCGTTAAAAAAAAAAGAGAGAGTGCAACTCGATAAAAAGAAGTACCAAATTTATTAGCCAGTGATCGATGAATTATTTAGTTTAATAGAGAGTAGTAGGTTTTTTTTTTATGAAGACATAGAATAGTAGGTTAAATACTCGAGATTCCTTCCTTGCGATTCTAAGTGGGTTGGTAATGACGTCGCTCACTTTAATCAGATAAAATCTAATTTTTTTGGCTCGTATTAATTTACTTATTTAAAACTTCGATGAATCTGGACACTTTTTGTTTAAAATGAAGATTAAACCATTTTCAAAAATAAATTTAGGATGAAGCAATGCACAAAATGTATGAAGATTCTTTTCTTTTTCTTTTTCTTTTTTATCACCAAACGCTAGTATGTTTAAAATGCATCAAAACTGAAGATGAATCAATGCACAAAATGTATCAAGATCCATTTTAATTGTTTTTATGAATTTTTCCTTTCATTTATTCTTCTTCTTCTTCATCTTTGTTTTTTTAGTAGGAAGCTTTATAATTCTTTTTTTTTTTTTGAAGTGGATATGTAAAAAAGTACAAAGCCAAAACACAATATTTGAACTTTATAAATTTATTCTAATATATATTTTATATTATTGCACTCTATTTGTATCCATTTACGCTTTCTTTTGTCTTTCTCCAAGTAAAATTACAAAATTAAACTTCCATTTAATTGTTTGTAACTTATTATTCGTACATAAATGACAACTTATTAAAATTGCATAAATACAGTTATGCTAGAGAGTGCAACTCGATAAAAGAAAGTACCAAATTTATTAGCCATTGAATATTCTTTAATTTAGAGATAGTGAGAGAATAACATGTTAAATATTTGAGATTCCTTCCTCTCGTTCCTACATAGGTTGGCAATGATGTCACTCATTTTAATCAGATAAAATCTAGTTTTTTCTGTTTGTTTGGTATGCTGTCTTATTAATTTACTTTTTTTTAATTGGATGAATCTGGACACTTTTTGTTTAGAATTAGGATGAAATCAAATTTTTATTTTTATTTTTCAAAAATGATGATGAATCAATGCACAAAGTGTATCAATATTCATTCAAATTTTAAGGAAGTAATCTAACAAGGCGGCAAACCAAACAAGCCTTGTAGCTCAGTAGTCAGACATCATGTGAAGCGTCGTAGGTCTTTGAGTCGAATTTTGTGGAGGGCTCCTATCTTTAAAAAAATTCGTTTCTATTGTAGAGTTGTTCGGTTACTCATGTTTATACATGGAACATCTCGGATCTAGGGATGTCAATCTCGACCGAGCCAATGAGTATCCGAACTGTAACTGGTTTTTTTCCCCGAACCATAACCGAAATATTCCCCGTCGGTGCGGGTATGGTATGGGATGTGAGATAACCGAACGGGTTCGGTTCGGTTCTGGTTTGAGCTAATAACCGAACCGTTCCCCGAACAGAACCGAACTGGATATGTGTAACTACAAAATTACCCTGTGTATAGCTTCAATGCAATGAATTTTTACTTTTTTTTTTTTTCTTTTTTGGTACATCGGAAAGCAAAGAACAAAATACAACATACAACCAAAATCGAAAAAACAGCAACGAAACGATCAACCCAAAGCCATCCATGATCGGGTTTCAGTGAAGAGAGATCTGCATTCAACTTCACCGTGGGCGGGGTCTTACCTGTTGCCGTCGCCGCACGTCGCTCCGTTGCTGCCAAGCACCGTCTGTCACCGCCTTCACCGGAAGCCAATGAATTTTTACTTAGATGTATACTAGTTTTGCATTTAAAATATCTAATGCATATTTGCATACCTTTTTAATTGACGGATCTGTGACATTTCCAATTTAACTGATTTTCATATTTGAATATCATTCATAATTATTTCGTTTTTATTTTGTTTTCTAATTTAACGGGGAGTACCCGAACCGAACCGATCCTCGATTAGTTCAGTTATGGTTTTAATTTCCCCTACCCGTTTGGGTTTCGGTTCGGTTCTGGGTAGTCATCTAGTTTCGGATAATGGATTCGGATATGACAATACCCGAACCGAACTGACCCATTGCCATCCCTACTCGGATCCTTCTTTTATTTCTTCTTCTTCTTTGTTTTTTCAGTGAGAAGATTTATATAATTTTTTTTTTTTGACGTGGATATTTTTTAAAGTATAATGCAAAAACACAATATTTGAACTTTAAATTCATTTTAATATTTTTTTATCATCGCACTCTACTTTAATCCATTTACCCTTTCTTTTGTCTTTCTCTATATAAAAATACGAAATAACACTCAGTGTAAATGTTTCCAACCTATTTTTACACACAATGGACAAATTTGTAAAATTACATAAAATACAGCCATAATGGAGAATGCAACTCGATAAAAGGAAGTACCAAATTTATTAGCCATTTGTCAATTATATTTTTTACTTAAGAGCTAGAGCCTAGAGAGATAATACTAGGTTAAATATTCAGAATTCCTTCCTCTCGATCCTAAATGAGTTGACAATGGCATCGCTCATTTTAATCAGATAAACTCTAATATTTTCGGCTCGTTTGGTATGTTGTCTTATTAAATGAATTATCTAAAATTTGAATGTATTAGGATACTTTTTGTTTAGAATGAGGATGAAACCAATTTTTTTTTTTTTTTTTTAAATGATGATGGATCAATTCCAAAATGTATCAAGATTCATTCAAATTTTCAGGAAATAAACTAACAAGGCGGCATGCCAAACAAGCCCTGTAGCTCAGTAGTCGAATATTGTGTGAAGCGTTGTAGGTCTGCGGGTCGAATCTTGTGGGGGGCTTCTTTCATTTGAAATATTCAAGATTCCTTCCTTCTGTTCCTACATGGGTGGACGTCACTCATTTTAATCAGATAAATCTAATATTTTCGGCTTGTTTGATATGCCGCCTTATTAATTTGCTTATTTAAAATTTGGATGAATCTGGACACCTTTTGTTTAGAATGAGGATGAAACCTGTTTTTTTTTTTAAAAAAAAGGCTTATCTATCAAAATGGTCCTCATAAAATGGTCCCCGTTTCAATATAGTCCTTGTAAAATTGTTGGTTTCAATTTTACCCTTATACTTTCTGACGCGTTTCAATGTTGCCCTTTCCGTCAAAACATAACGGAAATTGCATATTTGGCAAACGGAAAATTCTTAAAATACCAGAAAAATATTTAAAATACCGGAAAAAATTATTGTTCTCCAAAAAAA
>JAXBDA010006949.1:0-19096 GCA_036023075.1 Gaultheria prostrata
GGACCAAACGATGACGTTTCCTAGCCACTTAGGCACTCGGTAGCGCTACACCAAAATGGGTGTAGCGCTCCCGAGATGTTATCTCCTTCCTTGACCGGCTGGCCCCCATTGACCGTTGACTTCTTAATCCAAATGTAGCGCTACACCACTTTTGGTGTAGCGCTCTGGAACCTTCTGTTCATTCTTGCTCCCCTCTTGTGCCAATTTAGAGCGCTCCAGAGAAACAAGGTAGCGCTCCCGATGGGTTACGAACTTTTCCACGTGAAACCAACTCCAACACTTAGTCTCCACGGCCTTTCTCACCCTTGATCTCCGTGTGTGCCCTTCCAACAACTCCGGTTAGCGCCAGCGCACCTCAATTCCCTGCAATTTAAGCACAAACACACAATCCAACCACGTGCACGAATTAGATGGAAAATGAGGATTAATCGCACGTCTAACGCGCTCATTCTTCCCTACTTAGGCGCTTAAATTCATGCATTTTGCGCGCCTATCACCAAGTGTGATTAAATCACCACCCAATGCATCATTTACCATTTTGCCCTTCCTTTCTTTAAGGGGCTCCACCATATATAATAAAAATGAACATTTCAAATGAATCCGGTTGCAAAGCCGTAATTTCATCTTCTGTCCTTCCCCCTTCTACAGTGGACTCATTTTATCAAATGAGGTGAAAGGGTGATAAAATCACCTCATTTTATGTAACGGAAAACCCGCCCTTACTACAATGGTAAGTGTTGAGTAGATAATGTAAGCATTTTAGGCTGGTTTCCAATAAGATTTTATGGAAAATCCCATAAAATCATCCAGATTTTATGAAATTTCCCATTTTAGTACGTTGATTTTATGAGATTTTTCATAAAATCAACGTGCTAAAATGAAAAATCCCATAAAATCAAATGGCAAACCCATTAATGGCATTAGGTTTGACGATTTGTTGTTTTCTGTAACTGTCCCTGCATATTTTGTTTCTTTATGAATTTTGAATTAATGACTGAAACAATCTTTTCTCGTACTCATTCATCAGAAATTACCAAAGTTTCTCTTGTATTCCTACTTCTATTATTAAATTCAACCATCAAGTAATTTTCCGTGCACTTGCTGGTGTCATACTCTGTTTGTAATAGGAACAGTCCATTTTGATTTATGTTTTTGTTCCTGTTTGTACTCTTTATTTGGGTATCTTACCAACTACTCCTTTGGTTATTTTGCTTTTTGGTCTTCGGTGACATATGATTATCGTGATCGGAGGTATCATAGTTGGGATGCTTGTTGTGATGCCTCTTTCTTTTGGTTCCATTTAATCGTTGTAATCTGTTTTCAATGATGTAAATTTCTTCTAGTGAGTGTGAATCAGTAGTAGTCACCAACACACTCTAGTATCGTAAACAAGAGGTTCATTAACCTCAAGAGGTTGGCAAAGTGGGCAAATGAAAAAGCAGTAAGTGTTTAACCAGATGGTATATGTGAATTCCATGGAGATCAACAATTCCAAACCTTGGACCACTAGGGGCTATGTCCGATCATTACCCTCAGGACTCCGTAGTTTTTACATATTTTTGGACCTTAGCTCAGAGGCGGTCCTGTCTCCAAGACCATCTTAACCATTTCTTTCTCACAACGTACGAGCTCATACTCCTAACCAGATTTGGACGTCATTGCCATCCACAATCAAGATAAATAATTTTACCAAACCAGGTATTTGAGCAATCCAGCTGGAGAATTGACTTAATGTGACTGCGTTTTTTGAAAACAATCAATAAGAAGTACTAAAATATATTAACGTGACGTTATCAGTTTTTATATATAGCAATTGTTTTGAATTAAAAATATCCATAGGAAAGTAGCTGTAAGACTCCAAGTGTACAACTTGGCTAGTTGATCAGCATTGTCATGGAGAAAGCCTGATGGCGTACTCTGGAATATCTAAACACAATAGTCAATCTCAAGTTAATCTACCGACAAAATCCTCATGACATTGACGTACTCTGGAATTTCTTTTTTTTTTGATCGAATCTCTTCTGTCTACTCGTCAACGATAAACCCTTATAACCATGTACCGTCAAGTTGTCATTCCAAGAGAATCATTGAAAACTATGATTGGCCAAGGCAGCTGAGTTATATATGAAAACAGAAAAGATCATACCCTCAATTCGCCATCAGAAGAGAATCATCAAAGACTACGATTGGGCAAGCGCGCTCGCCTTTGGCTACATACTAATTTCCTCTCCTCTCTCGAATTTGCATTAGTTATGGGAGACTTGTCAGTATTTGAGAAGGCAAAAAAAGAGCTAGAGGACTTCTATCTCGGAGTCACGGAGGAATTACTGGAACTTTCTTTCAAAGACCTTGCCCAAGAGAAACAACAAGAGGCTAGCCCATCAGATGAGAAAAAGAAGTCTGGTCCGTTCGATCCTATTCTTACCTCAGAAACTAATCCCAGAAAACAAGAACAATACTTCGAATTTCACCACGTCAGCAACGACTCAAACCGCGGTTCGTTTGGGAACCACCGTAGCCACCGTGGGGGTGGCGGCGATCACAGTCACGCTTCCAGAGGACCACTTCGGTACCCTCATCGGGAGGGACATCACGGAAGCGAGCTGCCGTATTGTTCCAAAAGGAAAAATCATTCAGTGTCCCTAGGGCACCGCCACGTAGTGCCCCATGCTCCTTTGTCACCACACATTGTGATGGTTCCAAGACAAAGTGTATGGACTCCACCGCACTATGTGATAGAAAAAGGGGCTAGGGCACCATGTGGTGGTGCCAAAGGGAAGATGAATCCGCAGAGAGGGGAAGGGGCACAGAGGTGGCTAGGGAGCCTGGTATATTCTCCTGCCGTCTCAACTTATTGGTCCAATTTACGAATTTCAACTAATTAGGGGAGCATAATCATTAAATTTGTCATATTTTTTCTATTCTCATTTTACCTTTCAAACATTATCATTACATGTACTTATTCTAAAAAGAAAGGGTAAAAGTGAAATTTCATTAACTAATGCCCTTGGTTTGGAATTGGAACAAAAAATTTAGGACAACAAAAAGTGGTCTATAGGACCAAAGATTGGGGATGGATGAAGTTTATAGTATACTTTTAGTCTCAAGTTTTCAAATATCACCATCTTTTTCTTTTCTTTTTCTAGTCTACAGTGGCGGACGTAGGATCACGAATTTGATTTGGTTTACGAGAATCACTCTTCATTAATTTTATAAAAAAATCCAAAAGTGTACTATAAATTACTACTATAAATAGGAAAAACGCGAATGTGTATCTTTTGGACTAAGAGAAAGCACTACCACCATCTGATCTGCGGCTTTGAAACGCCTAATTCCCTTTTCAGGTTAGTAGCACAAGTAAAACACTTTATAATCTATGGATCTTATGGACCGGTTCCAATCCCGTTTCACATCAATCCATTTCCAGTTCACGAACCGATCGATGCACAATCATAGCCGTTACATCCATTACTCGATCAGCTGATTCAGTCATACTATTAAGAATTTTTTTAAAATTAAAATTGATTTTGCACTATTCATGACTAATACAACTAATTCCCGCGTCCTATCAATCGAAATTTCGATATCATTGCCCCTATGGGTGTGGGTGATTCTATTAAAAAACCTTCATCAGTACCCGTCTTCTACCCAAGAAAAAGAGTCGATTTTTCTAATTTTGAATCCGTTGCAGGTGTGTGAGAGAGCCTACTGCAGGCGATGTGTGCGCATAGGGATGGGAGAGATGACAGAAGGAAGCAAGTGTATCGAGTGCTCAGGAAAGAAGATTCAGCCAAAGGTAATCATATACTCCGGTTCAAGTTTAAACTGGAATGGATCTGAATCAGGTATAAGCAAATTTGATATCAACAATCTGAATCCAAACTTCCAGATATCCGATATGAAAATCCAAATCCAAATCCGATCCAGTTCTTTTTTTTTTTTTTTTTGAGGTGGAAAAACACTAATTTTTTCCAAAAAGGAAAAAAGAACAAAAACAAAACAGGCATGAAGCTTTGCACAAAATCACTACCGTTTGATCCTCCATATAAAGAAATTTGAATGGCGACCAAAAATGAGGTTCTCTCCAAAACAAGAAGAAAAAATCAGTAATGGTACTATCAACGCAAGGTTTTAAATAGCGGTAGGGACTGCTAGCAGATATGTAGGGGAATGGCATGCAGAGATTTTTTTTTTTTTTTTTTTTTTAGCACAAGAGCACTTGAAGCGGCCGTAAGGCGAAAATTGGTACAGAGCGATGTGTCTAGGGAATCGGATGACGCGGGTGTGGATTTTGATACCACGAATATATCGGGGTGTAGCGGTATTAGAGGAAAGAAAATTGCTACGTAGTAGCCGATATTTAATTCCATGTATCAACGTTGTAGCCTATTGTTTTTCAATCGGTTCTGAGCTTGAAACAGAGTAAAATAAACCCTCGAAAGATCTTTCCATAAAGCAGCCAAATCCCTCGAAAATCCCTTGAATTCAGCTCCGACGAATCAAAGCTAAGATTTCAGCATTTCCGCTAAATCAAGAGAGAGAGAGAGAGATACCTCGATTTTAAATGGGGATAAATCCGAATTCGATCTGATTTGTATTCGGATTTTCGGATTTGGACAATTGAACTGGAAATATCGGATTCAAATTTGGATTTGTCGGATCAGATTCAAATTGGATCCGGTCTATTGATAGGCTTATTGTTTCCATCACACAAACGAAGTTCTTGCTAAATAGGTTGAAGGATCGGTGGGGGTTTTGGACCTCAGACGATCATCTTAGAGTCAATGGCGGGTTCAAGAATTCTAAGAAGGGTGTTCGGAAATATCTACTGCCATTGGGAGTGTAAGTAAAAACCGGTAAATCGGACCAAAAACCGAAAACCAAATGAATTGGGAAAACAAAAGTACAAAACCCAACAACTAGCATTGACATAAAGGACTGTGAACTCTATAGAAGAAATACAGAGAACTTCTAACTGTTGATTTTAGCTTTTTATCAGATGAGAAACTCACCAGAGTATTATGTCTAGATTTTTTGATAATAATTGTGTACATAAATAGGTTTTAATTTTAAGAATAGACAAATACTATAGGAACTGATGGAATAGTTGGTGGTTGGTGGCTGTTTTATGCAGGTACGTACAAAGAGCAGGACCGAGAGCGTGTTGTTCGATCGATGTTCATGTTCCCGTGCATGGACCATGGTGATGCAGCAAGAACTCAAGCCGGCCGGGAAAGGGCCCAAGAAGAGTGTCGAGAGAAGGTAAGCTATACATATTATGAAGCCCAGTAAAACGCACATCTACATTAACGGAAAAAACGAATCACTTTTCTATATTGGACAGTAAAATTTGTAAGCTGAAAGTGCAATGATATCCATATTATGAAGCCCCGTAATTCCCACTAGGGCCATGGCCCATCTACTTTTTTTCTTTTTGGGGGTAAGTTGCCCATCTACTTTTGTATTGAACTCATCCTCTTTATCCACTTATCCTTGATTATTTCTCCGATTACTCTTAATGGTTTGTGTTGCTTTATTCTAATTATTTTTTTCTTGTTCTTTCTGTTTTGAGAGACATTGAAAGGTGCTTTATTTATGCATCTACTAGAAATATTCAATTTTCTTGTAGCCAGAAGGAGAAAATATTAACGGAAAAAAAGTGGGCGTTTTGCATTCTTAGAATTTGTTCAAGATGAAGCAAATGTTGGCATGATATGCCGTCTAGTCAGTCCATTCCAGTGGTTAACTTGTACTAGTAGAATGATGTGGGATCCAAAATCGGGTGTTTGTTGCCCTGTTGGTTATGTGCTACAACAAAAAGTAATTTCCAATTGCTATATCCCGTTAAACATAAACACCGAATATGAATTTTCTCCATCCATTGATATCCTGAGCAATATCCGAAAGATTTTATATCTTACCCATATCCCAAGGGATTTCATATCCCATCCTTTTATCTCCGGTCAAACAAACGAGCCCATAAAGATGTAATTTGAACATTGCCGGTGTAAAACCCCCCTTTTCCACCACCATTTTTGTGGGCCTCATTGTGTATTACGGAGTAATTGTTGATCTGAACCGTTCATCTTATAGGGCCCGTATAGTACTACATCTCTGGAAAAAATCAGTTTGATCGGACATCGACAAGTACCTGAAAAGTTGATTTTAGTTTTGTAAAGTGGACTGTCATGGATTTTAAAGTTAAATTATCATTGACCATTGATTTCGCAAAACAAAATTCAAAATTTTATGTATCATGAATGCACCACTTTGCGAACCCTACAAGATGAACGGTTCAGATCAAAACAAAAAAACACACTGTGGGACCCACATATGGCGGTGGTGGAAAATGGGAGTTTTACACCGGCGGTGTAAATAATGTTTTCTCAATTTGGAAATAGAAAAAGTTAAAACAAAATATTTGTCATACTTCTCCGTTTTATTGGATGTGAAATATTTTACAACGGAAAATATTTTCCATGTAAAATATTACTCATGAAAAATAAGTTTTTCAATTAGTAGGTAATTAGCCGTTTGCTTGAATTCCAATGCACGTGGGTGGAGATAGAGAGAGCGACCAGCTTCCTATTTTACAATTTTATTCACGTGGCCATGAGGGAATGACAAAGAACGTCGCACAGGTGCAAGATCACCTCTTGCCAAACTCTCCGTCCCTCTGTGCCAAGGGAGTCTGGACTGTTTGCTAGATTGTATATTTTTATTTTTTATTTTTTATTTTTTTTATTAAAAGTGATCCAATGGCCAGAAATTCCTCGGCATAAAGGAAATTCGGAACAGAGGATCTCCGGGCCGTCGCACAACTAATCCGACAAATGTGGTCGTGGAATGGGAAAACAGATGGGTACACATTGGAAAATAACTTAAGGTTTCTCGAGGGTAAGTCGTTTTACGGCCAAAGGTGTACAAGTTTTTCCTAAAAATTCATATTTTGAGATTTTTAACAACAAAATACCAGGACTAAGGTTTCTCGAGGGTTAGTCGTTTTACGGCCAAAGGTGTACAAGTTTTCCTAAAAATTCATATTTTGAGATTTTTAACAACAAAATACCAGGATTGAAATTCCAAAAATATTTTATATCCAAACAAATGGAGCTTTAGCATACTCAATTTACAAGAGTGCAGGGTAGATACTAGGCCCATCCTTTCTCTCTCTCCACACACTCATGTAATGTGAAGACAAGGGGATTTTTACGACGAGTACTCTTGATGATCTATGTGATGATTTTCTCATATTATTTTTATGAGATACAAACGACAATTCATTCCATCTCACCAAACAATTTAAGTTGTTTAATTTGTACACAGGTCTCATAGTGTTATTCATCTATGCGAAAAAATTAAATTAATTAGACTCCAGTATTCACTTAAACAAAGCATAATTGTCACAGAGAAGAAACAAACGATCAGTTTTTTGTTGTCCATTTCTCTTACAGGAAATACAAATAGATTAATCTCTTACCGATATTTGGTCATTTTGACTTTTTGCAGGGGTAAAAAAAATTTAAATTTATTAAATGAATGGTTTCGATCTTTAAGTGCGATTGTGGTTGGTCCCAATTTATTTTGCATGAGGGCTTACACGCATCAAAGGATATCACATTAGAGGAACTTGATGCTCGAGATCTCATGACACTACCAAAAAAATATCCCTAACTAGGGTTCATAGTGCTCTGAGATGTACAAGTTAAATATTTTTATAAGTCAATTAGAGTAAGTTTTTTAAATGATAAAATCAACACATTTGCTAAAATCAATCAAGATTTTAGCTTGGGGAACTTTCCTATGGTGCCCCAAAGTGGTATTGGGGCACCGGTGTCCCACTAAATCTAAGCCACTAGATCAAAAATAGATGAATCTGAACTGTTAGATGAAAACCACCAGAAGAAAGAGGGTGATTTTGCTCTTTTCCCGTGCAATTGTACTTACTATGAACACAGGCTTTACTTATTATGGTAAGTAAAGCCTATATTTGTGGTAAGTAAAACATGTATTCATAGTAAGTAGATCAAGCGTTTAGGGGTGCACACAGTCCGGATTGGACCGATTTTCTAGAAATCCAGTAATCGGACCATTCTAACCGGTTCTAAAAAATTAAGAACCAAAACCTAACCAGTACATATGTAGAACCTGTCCAAATCCAAACCGTAAGACCGGACCGGTTTTGGTTCGGTTCCGGTTCTATCCGATTAAGGAATACTTTATCACAACACAGTACTTGACAATGTACTACCAATAAAACAATTCCAAAAATTGATGAAAACAACAACATAAAAAATTAGTTTAAACAAATAATAGAATAGTCTAAAAACGAGAAAATAATTTAAACATGTCTTGAAGTGTACCAATCGTGAAATTAAGGTGGAACAAAAAACATTGAAATTGGTAATTTGTCAATTTGGTATTAGTAGATTATAGTAATGTATTAAAAGCTTCTTAGCAAAATAGATTTTACTATAAATACACATAAAAAGAATACCTTACTAGAAAAAAATATTAACATATCAAATTAAGATACATAATTTTGTGCATTAATAATTTAAATTATGCATATCAATTTAATATATATGTTATATGGTCTGGTTCGGTTTTACCCGTGGTTCTTAAAGTGAGAACCAGTAACTGAACCATAATTACCGGTTCTTAGTTTTTTAGAACCATAACCGGACCAATGAACCGTAGAACCTAACCAAATAGATCGGTTCGGTCCGGATCGGATCGATTTGCCAGTTATTTCGGTTTTCTTGTGCACCCCTACAAGTGTTCATGGTAAATAAAATTGAGGCACCACAGCCTGACTCGCTTATGAGGACAACCAAAATTTTAGCAAATGATTTCTTTATTTTCTAAAATCTTGGTTGATTTTAGGAGATGAGAAAAAGACACAAAATCAATACATGCAAAAGGATTAGTGGATCCCTATAGATTTGAATCCAAAGTCCCAAAACCATCCTCTTATGAGTCAATACGTACTAGATGGGTTAAGAGCCAATTAAGGGGGTGTTCCGTTAAAAAAAAAATGGTTTTGTTTTAACTCAAAAAAATCATTCTATTCCACTAACAAAAAACTCCCAAAAAAATTGGTTTTATTTTAACTCTAAAACCACTAAACCTGTTTTTTGGTTCATTCATTTTGTTTTTATTCAAAAAAAAATCGCAAATGTTAGTTTTGCATCAAATTTTTGTGGTTTATTGGTTCCTCTCGACGAGACGAATCTAAAGAGTTTAAAATCATAGTCAAAAATAATTTTTTTTTAATAAAGCAAAAAATACATGGTTTATTGGTTTAATTTTGGCTTTATTCAAAAAATAATTAATTTTCACTATAATTTCATACTTGTTAGTTTCGTCTTGTAGAGAGGAACCAATAAACCACAAAAAATTGACGCAAAACTAATAAATGCAATTTTTTTTTAATAAAGACAAAACGAATAAATCAAAAAACCAATTTCTGATTTTTTTTTTGCCAAAAAACCAACATTTTAGTGGAACAAGGTATAGATTTAAACTACAACTAAAGTTCTAAAAAACTAAAAACCCAAAAAAATCTTTAGTGGAACACACCCTAATTGTCCATAGGGAAGCCATATTACTATTTTACTTTTTTTTAAGGGAAATGATTTTCACACATCCCTTTTATCCCAAACACTCCCTTTTTGTCTTTATTCAACCTGAAATTATCAAATTACCCTTACTTCAAGAGTCACCTTTTCCATATGAAGGGCAATTTGGTAATTTCATGGTCAATAAAGACAAAAAGAAAGTGTTTGAGGATAAAAGGGGGTGTGAAAATCATTTCCCTTTTTTAATTACTATTAGACTATCTTATCTCGGATAGAACCCCAAACAAATCTAAAATAGTACTCCTACTATACTACTAGTAATTTCTTAATAGGTGTGCCACCTGTCCTTGCAGACTCTGAGGCCTTCAGCGAATCAGCGGTACCATTTGTCTTCTAACCAGCAAAGGAATTGATTTTGGAAAATGCTAATGTGTTCCCAATATACACATATTAAGATTGAAAAAATGCATTGAAATATGTGATAAGTGTATAAAAATATATAAAAATTAATTAAAAAGTGTAAAACGTGTATCGAAATAAGTATTTTTTGTTTGTTTATGTGTTTATTGTGTGCTCATTGGGCACACGATATCAAGACCAAATTATTAAATTATCTGAGTTATTTATTTTCTACATCTCTTTGACCGATATTAGCTGTGCCATATTTTTTGTCTTTTAACTGGCAAAATACGACGAATAAAAGTGGTTGATCCAAAATAAGTGGTTTTGATCACCAAATCACACCCTGCAACATATCTAACCAAACGAGAATAAAAGTTACCTTCATGCAAGGAGCGAGTGAACAAAATCTCTCTGATGAATTGTTGCTATTAATAAATATGTTTCATCTAATCGTCTATTTCAATAATAAACGATTCAAATTTAATAGAAATAGACAGTCTCCAAATATAGTACTCCCTCCGTCCCATTTTGTTTGTCAATTTTTGATAAACGTGTCAGTTTTTTATCGCTTATATACTTTAATATTGAATTCCAAATTTATG
Organism: Gaultheria prostrata; assembly: GCA_036023075.1. NCBI lineage: Eukaryota > Viridiplantae > Streptophyta > Magnoliopsida > Ericales > Ericaceae > Gaultheria > Gaultheria prostrata. The sequence continues at coordinate 10,586 of JAXBDA010006949.1, forward strand.
CAATATAAATCTTGTTTAATAGTTTACAATTTTTTTTGTTATACAAAGTTTTTCAAACGGTGAAAAACATTATAGATTGAAAGATATAAACAATTTAAGGCGCAACAGAAAATGGAGTAATTGATAAACAAATTGGGACGAAGGGAGTACAATATATTGTGTAGATCGTTTTGTTTACTACAAGAATTTTTAATTACCACGTGTTAAACTTCAAACAGAAAAAAAATACTCCCTCCGTCCCAAAAAGTTTGGCCTACTTATAAATTTCAAGATTTTATGTACAATACACAATATTATCCAAAATTTGTAACTTTTCAAGTTTGTCATTCATTAGTTGACTCTAACAAAACAGGAGTTAATCAAGTTTTGAATTTAACTTTTTTTCCGAAAAGCGAAAAATCTTGCCGCTAGTGTAATCAGAGAGGTTTTTCAAAATTTTAAAATGCACTTTAAATTTTGAATTTTTGAATTTTTCTTCTTTTAGTCTCATTATTTTGATTGTTAAAAACATCTTAAGGGTAGAAATGGAATTCACCGACTTTCTTTTGTTGAAAATTTTAAATTGGTCATATATTTTGGGACGATCAAAAAAGAAAAGTAGGCCAAACTTTTTGGGACGGAGGGAGTAGTAATTTCTCCTACCATGCACTCCTAGGTCTGCGAGGCGTTGGTTGGCCCAACAGGCTGGCGCCGCTGGCCTACCCTCTCGAGTTCATAACGTGAGTAGTGGCCTAGTGGCAACTGTAAATCGTTGCCCACCTGGGTTTCTCGGTAAGCTATAAGCCTCAACTGGAAAAAAAAGTAGTTGAGGGTTTTTTTGTAACCTAAATATTTTACATCAAACCTACTTCCTTCGTCTAAAAAATATACACCTTGTTTGGAACATGTTTTAGAAACATGTTTTGGAAACAAACTCAAAAAAGTGGTGGGATCCATTTTTTCTCTCTCTAACTTTTTAATCATTACTCTCATTTCTCACTCTATCTCTCTCCACAATTATTACTCTCATTTCTCTCTCTACCTTTTTCCAAATTTTTCAAAAACACTTCTCCAAAACACAAACCAAACAAAGCGATATGTCTCTCATTTCATTCTAACCGGATAGAAAATCGATTCTATCTTTCAATCGGTAATACATTTCATATGCAATATGAATCTTGTTTGATAGATCTCAATTAAATCTAAAATACAAAGTTTTTAAAATCACCTAAAACATTATAGATTATAAGATATATTACATTGAAAAGTGACACGAACTCCCAAAGTTGACTATATTTTTTGGACGGAGGAAGTATTTTTTTTTATTTTATGTAAAAGTCTTTTACATGTCCTTATTTTCGTTATTAATCTAATCTTATCCAACCATTTTTGAAATTAATCTGAAAATTAGACGTGCCAATGGAGTACTAGAATCTCATGCATGTAATATCTTTATAAAACACAACAGTAACAGCTTAGAAAATAGAAACGGCTGATGAATAGATGTGTCTAAACAAGAAATAATACAGACAAGCAAATTTATTCGGACAACACTGGAAATCAAACAACATTAGAAGCTAATGTATACGGGTAGCATCAACACGGGCCACTCATGCTATAATTCTTGGTCGAATTTTGATAGGAAGACCCATCGTTGGATATGGCATGGCTTTGCGGGTAATCTTTTCATTAGGATACACTTGTGACCACTCAAACTTTGTAACCAACTTATGGATAGTAGTTAAGGCTTCAATCCTCGCAAATTCGTTCCCGATACAGCTATGAAGTCCAGCTCCAAAAGGAATGTAAGCATATGGTGGGACTGGTTTCGAGGACATGTCGAAACGAGATGGATCAAACTCCGTAGGATTACTAAAGATATCCTTTTCCATATGTGTTGCATAAGACACGGAATACACCTACAAACACACATTTCATTTTAATGCGGGTACAATTTTTTAAGATCAATTTATCGTATATATTCGAAGAAAAAATGTATAATGAGGTTAATTACCTGCCATCCTTTCGGGATATCATAGCCACCAAAGTTAATGTCTTTTACTGCTTTCCTGAAGGTACCAAAAACAGGGGGTATCATCCTCATCAATTCTTGAGCGACTTGCCATGTGTATTTCATCTTCTGTATATCGGCCCATGTTAGCTTTCCTTCTCCTTCTTTTGCTGCTTCTTTTTCTCTTAGTATATCCATTTGTTCTAATAAGAGTACAAATGAATTGTGATGATGAAGATTAACTATATAGGACATTAATCTTCAATTCAAGAATATGCATATAAGAGCCGTCCCAGTAAGACTGACTTAAGGATTTTGTAGATTTGTCTCTATTTAAATTTGGATATTTTTCAAAATACTTTGGTAAAAGTCATAATTTTACGTACCCAATTCCAATTCATCTCATCGAGATGAATGTATAATCATCAAAAGTTTAGCGCAAAACTAACAAATGGAAAAAAAATTGAATAAAGACAAAACTACAAAATCTTTAAGCCAGTTTCACCGGAACGGACTCTAAATGTGCGTCTTTGGTTGTCTATTTGGTAGCACCATACCTTTTAAGACTTCAGAGTAAATCTTTTTATCTTGAGCTAGCTTCCATACCATCAAGCTCAAAAGAGTAGCAGTTGTATCGTGACTGGCGATTATTAGGAGAGTAAAATTATCCACCACCACTTGTTCCGAAACGGGTTCTTCATTTTCATCTTTCAATGCTAGCAGGCATGATACTAAGTCATCTGTCGGGCTCGAATTGCCCGAAGAGAGCCCCTCCCTTTTCTTCCTCAAAATCGGCAAAAGCCGATCGGTAATCCTTGCCCTGGCTTGAAAACCCTCGGAGTAAGCAGACCCAGGGAACTTTATAGGAAAAGAGCCGAGCGCTTCGAATAGTATGTGAAAATCATCCAAGAATGCCTCCTTCGTTGCCTCGTCATGGATGCCAAAAAGGATGTCACAAGCAACGTTAAACGTGAGCTGCTTCATGAAACTTACAGTTTTAATTTCGGTGTCACTCCCTTTAATTTCTTTAGATAGTGAGTTGGTGACCAATTCATCCATCCGTTTGACGTAGTTCTGTAAGCTTTCGGGTTTTAAAAAGCTTAACATTGCCCTTTTGATCAATTTATACCTGCATTAGAGACCGGACGAAGGATTTGAGTGACGAGTGGGTGAACATTATATACTTTTTTCTGAACATATTGTTGACAACATGTGTGAAAGATAAGTCAATAGAAAAAATGTTGAACCTTAATATACAATTGGGTGGCTCACCACTTACAAGGCTTAGCCTTTTAAGTGGATATGTGTCATTCAATGTATATTGGGCACATGTGATGTGCTGGACTCCGTGGATACTCCTCAACCGATTGGGCCTACACGCAAATGGGCAGACCTCAGGTGGATTAGACTCCCAACAAATATATGGGGAATAGTTTTTCAGTGATCCGAACCATTGATCGCATATTTTGGCTGTTTCCTCCGGTCAATAATGCAAATGAAAATTGCAAAGATGCTAAAAAAAATATATGAACATATAAACGCGCATCCATATCTATTCCAAAAGAAAAACAATAGAAGCTAGTGTTACATCTCTATCTCTATGTAAGAACCAGCTTCCTATTTTGTATTCAACACTCCTTCATTATGTAAAATACATTTTAAATAGAACGTCAATGGAAGGGTGTTAGATTTTCAAAGAAAATGTTGGGTGGGCGAACCCATATAATTTTAAGGATTTGGATTCTCTTCCGGTCCTGAATTTGGAAAAGTAAACTTTTATTGGGACAGTTGCAGTCTGATTCGTCTATTGCTGCAATCAATGGTTTACACTTACTCAAAAACTCTGCCCTGGAAAAGTTAACTCTTCTCCGGAATAGTTTTTCAGCGAATCCGAACTATTGATTACAGCAACGGAAGATCCAGATTTGGATTGTACTTGTTCTCTCCAATCGAAAAGTAGGACCGGAGAAATTTCAATTCCTAATTTAAACTTTTTACTAATATATAACTTTAAAGAAAGCTGCATGTGGTGGCTAGCTCATGCAGTAGAGCTCTTGTGTGCCCCACACTACATCCGGGATTGAGAACACTACATCCGGGATTGAGACTTAATCCCCCTACTTCATGTGATAGATTGATTAGGGATGATGAATGACAAAAATAAAAACAAACAACTTTAGAGAAAGCTAGAAATTTGAGTAGGGCTATTGTCCATGTTTCTACGCTCCTCAATCTGTCCTTGGTGTGCATATATCTCAGCATCAACATAATTTAGACAAAACGTGATATACAAAGAATTTTATCAAAGTGATTCTAGTCAATAGAGATGTTAATTACCTTGACCCAGAAAGCTCAAAAAGGTTGTTTTCTCCTTGGAGGTCTGATATTCTCTTCGGTCGTTCAGTAGCAAAAACATCTTCGCCAGAACCAAGCAAGAACTTGTTTCCGGCGAGACCGACAATAAATACAACGGGAGTACCCAGTAAGGAGGTTTTGAATACCGGTCCGTATTTCGCAACCCTTTTGTCTATCCATTGATTGGCTTGATCTTTCTTGTTGGCACGTAAATAGCTTATGGTCTCTCCGATCAGAGGCAAGCCCAGAGACCCATCTGGAAGATTTTTGTATCCATGGTTTTTCTTGATCAGAAACTTAAAAAGGAAAAGAATGTAAACCAGCGTAATTGCAGCTAAGGCAATCAAGGACATCTCCATTTTCTCTGTCAGATTGATTCTTGGCTAGTTTCTCTATACACAGGAAAGCAATCATGCACACCAATTTAAAGGATTTTGGGGAACTTAAAATAGTAAATAATGTCCTTATCAAAACAGATATTATATATATGTATTTTTTTTTACAGGAAACAGATATTATATTAAAGTATCAATTAATGCAATTTAAGTAATTTTTTAAGAAGCTTCTTCATCGAATAAACAAAAGAAAATAGTTTAGTTGTAAATTGTAATTAACGTCAAATGGATTACTAGATTAGGGATTAGTTCGCTATTTTCTTATCTTCAAGGTACAAGAAAAATAAGTATGAATAAACCGATTACAAGAGCATAACGTCATTCACAACAAAGAATAGAATTCCCTAAATGAATGATACTAGTAGATATATGTGCCAGGTTAATCTTGTTTGGTTCAAAACTGTAAGGCTTTGTTTGGATGACCAGAATATTGAGTAAGAATAGAAATGTGATTACCGGGAATTAAATTCCTGGGAATTTCCTTGGGTAGGAATAACAATGAAATTTCTTTGGAAAATAATTGGCACCCTATGGGGCCTTTATACCAAAGGTTTGGTGATGCTGTGGTGGTTAGTATAGGCAATGCTCTACAATAATGCTACACACACAACCACCTTACACTACCAATACACAACCAAGTGCAAAACGACGTCGTTTTGCACTTTAAAAAAAAAAAAAAGAGGCCTGAAAACCGTTCGTCCTCTCCTCTCTTTCATTTTACACGATATACACAGAGAGGGTGAGAGAGGGGCGATCGAGCCACCACGACGAGATGCAACCGGCGACCACAACGACGAGACGCCACCGGCGACCATAACAGGAGACACCACCGGCGACCACCAACCACCATCGGCGAACAACATCCTGGGTGGCGCCATATCCCACAGGTATCTCTCTCGATCTCGATCAACTCGGTTAAACCTCCACTTTCCATCTGGCTGTATACGAACAGTAACATGAGCTGGACAGTTAATTTTTTATTGTGGCCGTGGTTTGACCGGGTTGCTTGATTTTACCCTTGGCTTTCCTGTGCGACTGCATGAAAGAGTTACATCCTTCAAATTTCCATCTTTCCCCTTTCTCGATGTTCTTTTTGCCACAACAAACCCACTTTCTTTGGCATATCTTAAATAATACTGATAAGCATTCTCCGATGTCTCGAATGCCATTCCTTCTTTCGGTTCTTCAAGTTTATCTTCACAATTTTCTGCCGTCTCCTTCATATCCTGAGTAGTATCTACCTCATTTTCGTTTTCATTGTCTGAGTCTCCACTCCATACCTCTCCTTCTTCTTCTCCACACTCTTTGTTTGGAGGCACTGCCGATGTAACGGACTCGGGCGACATCATTTACTGGTTCAAAAAACAAAGGAACCAAATCAGTTATATACCAAAATAATCAATGTAATGTGTACATAGCATGAAAAACATTGTGCTAGGAACTTGAAATTAAACCTAGTAAACACGCCAAAATTCTCAGAATGAAAAACAAACCAAGAAGACAAGTCCTACCCAACATTGAAAATAACCCTAAATATGTACGTATGTTAGAAATCAAGTGACAAACACAGTCCAAAGCACAAGACAAAAATCAACGACACAATCTAAAGCACAAGACAAAAATCAAACGACAAACACAATCAAGCACTCCGATTTAGGGTTTCAAAAATTGGGGTTTTTTGGTTTTTTCATCTACGGGGTAGATTTCAGATGCCTAAAACAAATCAAAGAAAGTAGAAAGTGTTAGTATATAATAAACGAAAAATGGGCCGATTTCAAACTACGCGTAAAGCTTCAGCAATGGAATAAGAGATGGATTAAAACAAGTTTTATAATAAGAGTCTCTCATCTCTCTCTCTCAAACACATTGAAATCGCAGAAGGGAGAGAGAGAGAGAGAAAGAGAGAGGGAGAGAGAGACCTACCTTGGTCGTGTGTCTGTTCGAAGCGTTCGATAGAGAGAGCCTAGAACGATGCCGGTCTCCAGAGGTGGAAAGGCACCGGTGGGGTTGGGCAGGGGTTGGCATTGGTGGAGGTGGAAATCGTGGTGGTGATCGGAGACGAAAGCGACCTGCTGTGAAGAAGAAAAGAAAAGCCCGCGTGTTTTGAATGAAGGAGGAGAGGTCGAATGGTTTTCAGGGTTTTTTTTTTTTTTTTTTAAAGTGCAAAACGACGTCGTTTTGCACTTGGTTGTGTATTGGTAGTGTAAATTGGTTGTGTGTGTAGCATTATTGCAATGCTCTAAGAGCTAAAAAGTATCCTCCATTATTGATCATGGGTCTTGGAAATGGCCTAGGCAGCGAAATCGGAGGATTATGGACTTTATAAGGCAAACTCCTGATGGATTTCTCCCTAATCCATCCATTTCTGACAAGGCCTTGTGGACTAACTTCAGATGGTAAATTCACAACTAAATCTGCTTGGGAGGCTTGTAGGTATCGGAATGCCTTTCAGCCATGGCATACTCTTGTGTGATTTGGGCAAGGTGTTCCGAGATGAGAGCTACAGAGTATGTCTCGTGAGAAAGAATTGAACAAATTCAACTACGCTGTTGCGGTCACGCGTGATAGTCTGGTCACGCAATCTAAAGTTGCAATTCTAGCGACCGGTTCTGGGTAAAAAAAAAATAATTCAACAATAATTGTCAAGGAAATTGCTATAATGCCAGCATCATTCAATAAAAATATTTGTAATGGACATCGACGGTGTGTTTTACTATTTTGAACTAGAAAACTTGTCCAACCTTTAAATCGATAAAAAAAATTCCTGCTATACACTTTATCCAGTTAAATTGTCCAAAGACTCCGTTTAAAAAAAAAAAAAACCAAAAAAACTTGCCCAGATATTACCTCTAGATGGATTCAATTTTAAGAGGTTATTAAATGAACGACTCGAATACTTCAAATAAGCTATGCGGTGAAACCCACACGCTTAGGTTTAGTCATCACTCGAAATTCTAACAATGGACTAAATTAATTACTGGAACCGAATAAAAGAAAATAAAAAGGTACTGTATACAATTTGCATAGGAAAATGCACCGGCTCTTGACTTCCAAGTGTAGCAATTGGTGTCAGCTCTCAATTGGAGCTTAAATAAACTAGTAAAAAATAAATCGTCACATTTCACATAGTAATTCTCTCTCCTACTTATCCGAATACAAAAATCCCACCATCAATATTGTTTTCTTTGTTGCCAAACTAAACGCGGTTGTGGAAGAATTAATTGGAGATAAGCCAAAGGCCGGGGTTTGGCCAAATGAGTATGAAAAAGAAATAAGTGCTTATTTTTCATGAAGTCACATGTTCAAATTTTAGTCAAATATCACAAACCTTGGGCCACAATAGGGTTTGCCCGGTTGGTAACTTTGAACATCTGTAATAAGTCGAGATGCAACAGGTTGGCTTGAAAATCTAGTTTTAAAAAAAAAAGTGAAGAAGAAGAAAGAATTAATTGAAGATTAGTGAGAGCGTCCTGGATATCAGGCGTTATTGCGTAACTGCCCAATGTATTTTGTCACTGATTACAAATCGGGTTTTTTTCGAGAAAGTCCACGCTTAGAGGTGATAAAAATAAGTTAGTGTTTGCTCCATATCTGTGATTTTTCTCTCAAACCGTCGATTTGGTTGATACGTGGCATTAATCGAGAAAGGGTATATAAAAGGGCTCTTTTACATGCCTAAATTAAATGAGTTTAAGTTATAATACCCAGTCGAATGAAGGTAAACAGTTACCTAAGGGTATTTTAGAAATTAGTTAGTTATTTAACACTTGG
>JAXBDA010006950.1:0-19092 GCA_036023075.1 Gaultheria prostrata
GCACTCGAATCACGCATGGCAGTCTACTCGTCACTTTCTTTTGATTCATCTTCATCCAAAACAAATTCCTCATACAATTCCTTAAGAGCAATCACCATGGTAGTTATCAGTGGTTTGAACAATATATGTTCTTCATCATCTGCAAACTGTGCAAAAATAGAGATTGCACTGAAAGATTGCAAATCATTAAACTGAGTAGAGCTTTCTATCCGCTATCCAATCTTCAATGTATCATCACAATCAACTGTACCAAATACTCAGGATTTGGTTTTCCCGTTCATGGAGTTTGTGGCAATAGAATACAGGTTTGATCATCATCTACAAGTCTACACAATTCTGACAACAAACGTGCTTAGAGTAAAGCAAATGAAGTCTAACAATTTGCAAGATACATGTATGTGGATATACAACCAGGAACACATTTTTAATCAAAAAAAGCAATCATTTTTTTATTCCTTGTCCATGGAGCACAGAATCACACACCACTTAAAGCACGTCTATCCACAAGAAACTGAATTTTTCATACATGAATATCGACTATCAGACCTAACGGAATCATATCAAGCAATATATTGAAGAAACTCTACTGATTTGAAGCACAATATCCTACAAAAATTAGTAAAAAAATTTTAGTAAAAACAGTCATTAAAACTCTACTGATTTGAAGCACAATACCCCATCATTAAAATTAGTATAAAAAAAAAACCTTAATTTTTCAATTGAAACTGAACCATTCCAATCAACCCTAACCCTAGTTTCATCCTGGGAATCCATAATTTTTGAACAAAAGCAGTCAACACACAAACAAATCCTAGTCACAAAAAAATATCCCTAATTTTCGAACAAAAGCAGTCTCCACAAACAAACCCTAGAAACAAAAATCCCTAATTTTCGAACAAAAACAGTGAACACAAACCCTAGAAACAAAAAATCCCAAATTTTCGAACATATACCCTAGTTTTTCTGTAAGAGAGAGATAGAGAAACCTTAGATCGATTTGTTCGTTCGTCTTCGATGGGCACACACGATTTCGTCGATCGACGTAGAACCAAATCGATGAGACGCCTCTTCTCCTTCGAGTCTCTTCCTTCTCCTTCGTCGTTCTTCTTCTTCTTGATCGATGTTCTTCTTCGGTCGAAATCGCCTCTTCTGGAAATTGTGATATGCTGCAACAAAATCAACAACAGAGGAAGGTTGAGGTTGGAGCAGATTAATTATTCGTAAAGACATTTGATTTTTTTTCTAATTGTCCTATCCTTTCCTTTCCGATTCTTTCCTCAAATTTCGTATAGAGTTTATAGATTCTTATCAGAAACGAAGTGATCTAATTTTTCTTTTCTTTTCTTTTTTTCTAACTCAGTATTCGGCACAATGAACCCATTAGTCCGGAGATCGATACCACTGTCACTAGCGGAGGATCGAATTAAAACTGGAGAAAAATCTCATATAAACTGGCCTAACATGAGCAGCTTGTGGCTCGGCTCATTTAGTAATCAAGCCTAGCCTTTAGCTCGGTTCGTTAAGGGCTCGGCTCGTTTAGGGCTAAACTCGAACTCAATTTTTGACTCATTTACTAACTTAGCTTGGCTCATTTACACCTGTACTTGTGATTAGCATTGCACCACCCTTTGGTATTAGCAGAGGGATCTAGTTGTTAACCATTCCACATCCAGTTAATTGAAAATGCCAATCATATCAAAGTAACTAAGTTGTTTTAATTGAACTTAACAACCTTTTCGAATATTGCACAAACTGAGCATAGTTGGTACTTCTAGGCGCTGAGAAGCACATCTTAGCTAAATCCACCTATGTAGAACAAGTGGCGGTCCAATTCTATGATCAATCGGGCGGGCAGAAGCCTCAGTGGCCCAAACAACTTTTAATTGCGGCAATTTATTGACGAGCTCAGAACCGACTCAAACTTTGCGGGCTAAAGCAGAATCGCAATACGGTCATGACTCACCATCCTAAGTTCGTGATTGAAGGTGAATTTGGGCCTAATTACTTTGTTTAGGCCTTTAATTAGACATTTTTGCCATTGTAGGGAAAATTTAGATTACGAATTACTCTTAGCATATAATTCCGTTTTTATTGATTCCAGTTGGGAAAGTCTTATTTTTCTTTGTAGTTTTCAATTTTAGTAGTTTTTCTAAATTTTGGGATACTTTATTTTTTAGGGTAAATTTCACTTACTTTCCCTGAGGTTTTTGACAATTACAGGGACCTCCTCTAAGATTTTTGAAATTCCACTGACCTCTCAAACTTTACAAAGTAATTGGCAGATATCTCCCCGCCATTAAAAAACACCTAACGGGGTTAACTTTGATTGCGAAATATCGTTAATGCCCTTAAATTTTCTTTACTTTATTTTATTCCTTGTTTGAGTTTATGTTGCATAAAAAATTTAAAAGGCGTGAAAAAGTAACTTAATTATTTACTTTTTTTAGTAGAACTATCTATTCTTTGACTCAAAATTATGATATTTTTAATTTTTTAGTTCCCATAAGATAGAGTTTCACATTTTGATAATAAAAACAAGAGTGTCAATTTTTTATTTTTACTTTTATTAGGTTACTTTTTCTTTCTCTAAATCTAAAGCTCTAACTAGACTCATTTTTCTTCTCTATATTTTTACATATTTTACCTAATCGTGCTTTTTTTTTTTTTACATTAGAGGTAATGAAGGTCTTAAAAAAATTCTTAGCATGAATTTTTTTGGATAATTTTTGTAGACCAATTCAAGGACCCCAATGGGAAAAGAAATAGTCTCATTTTTTACCCCAAAAAAATTCATTAATACATTTTTTTTTGAAATTTGAAAATTTTAACCTCACCAATAAAATTTCAAATTTTCAATGCAAATTTTAATTATACTATCACATTCAAAAATTAGAATTTCGATTGGGTACATTTCACTTACCTCCCCTGAGGTTTCTGACAATTAAAGGGACCTCTCTTGTGGTTTCTAAAATTCCACTGGCCTCCCCTACTTTTGAAAGTAATTGTCAGATTCCCCCCTCCATTCACTTCCGTTAGTAAAAGTAACAGAAAATGATGACATCATCAATTTTTCCATTGTAAATGCCCATATTACCCCTCCCTCTCACTCTTCCAACTATAAAAATGATACACCCCGTCACCCCACCACAAGGGTCCTGCCAGAGCAAATTCAACACAACTCAACTTCTCTCCCTAACATTTTCAAGATAATCTGATCTCTCTCTTTTTTTCTGTCTTTTTTAAAATAAAAAAATAGCATTTCTTGTATCTGGGAAAAAAAAGCACACTAGTTATTGATATTTTGTTTTTGTAACTCACAGCATGTACATGTCCTCTTCTACAATGTATTGCCCCATTTGTAATGAATGGAAGAGGTCTATTTTATAATGAATGAGTGGCCTTTTTTATTTTTCTCAATGATAGTACAGCCATTGAAAGAAAAAAATACAGTCATGGAATGTAAAAGAAGGTAATAAAACAAACCAGAATCACATGAGGAAGACCACATGTTCTCATAATCCATCCCAAGAATACAAACCATAAGTCAGTCATTACATAATGTCATTGCATATCATTACCTCCTGCCACCATTACCCAAGTTTTCATTACATAAAAGCTACATAAGTACATTACACAGTCGGAGCTTCACCTTCCTCCCTTCTCCTATTCTTTCTAGGAATGTCATTTGATAGTCACACCTCTACTAGCATGGATGTAAGATAGCACAGAATCAGACAAATCTTCCAGCGAATCAAACGAGCCGAGCCGAGAGCTTGTTTACTAAACGAGCCTAAAATTCAAGCTCGAGCTCGGCTCGATTACTAAATGAGCCTTGCCGAGCCTTAACGAGCCGAGCCACGACGTTTACACTCCTACCACCAACACAACAGGGCATTAACCGCCGACCAAACCTAATGATAACAAAAACAAAACCAAACCCGGTAAACGTGGTGGCCTGTTCAACTGAAATTTGTACCTTTTTTAACCCAAACAAAAAACCCCAAAATTTTCCACTGGTATATGATTTCGTGGTCTATTGTGAGACCTCCCATTTCCCCTTTAGAAGCTTGAACATTATCTTTGCAAATGTGAGATCTTCCGAAATTTCCCACTGCTATATGATCTGTTTCATATCAGTAACTTTAACATCAACCCAAACCCCAAACCCTTGCTAATTTTTTTGTCCAACAACCCCCAATATTTTTTGAATAACCCCAATCAAAACCCTATTATTGATCAAAATAGCAAAATCTTTGTAAAACGACGACACAGACTTCAACATGAGGGAGGAAACATACTGGCGATGCGCAAAGATCTTCCCCCTTCAGATTTCAAGACCGCCAAATCTAGAGTTTCTGCACTACGATCTCCATCTCCGAACGCTCTTAACACGTCGATTTTGATGTATTTTCAACGATCTCCTTGTGATTTTCTTCCTTGATTAGAACTCAATGATGGTTTTGATGTCGATTCAACAATGTCTTCTTGATTTCTCTGGAGATTTCTTCAATTTGGGTGCGATCCCTCTTCCTCTCTCTCTCTCTCCGTACAAAGCGTAGAAGTGTATGGAGTGTTGGAGTGAATGGATCGACTGAGATGTAAAGGGTGTGTTGGACTTTATATAGGTAAGGGCAATAAAGTCATTTAGGGAAAGTTTACTCTGTTAGCTGGAAATTGAGGGGAGGGGGGAATCTGACATTTACTTTCAAATGTAGTGGAGGTCAATGGAATTTTAGAAACCATAAGGGAGGTCCCTGTAATTGTCAGAAACCTCAGGGAGGTAAGTGAAATTTACCCATTTCAATTTTACATGAATTTTATGAAAAATGAATATGAGTAAAAAAAGTTGTAAAAATTTTGAGGTTTAAAATTTTGAGTTACACATTGAAAAATTAAATTATGTAACATTATATTTCCATACTTTGATAATAAAAGCAAGAGTATCAATAATTTGCTACTTGAGATTGGTTGTAATATCCAATATTGTATTTTCCTTAAAGAAGTCTATTTGGATTTTATTACCTCTAAAAATGGGATATGTGGTTTCTCTTGTTGTATTAATTTCGTACAGAAAATATGATGGCTGAGTTGGGAGGATATACATGCATGTTTGCCTTGGTGTCTACTTAGGGAACTCAGTGTGTGCACGTGGATAGTATGGGTGAGCTGTGAGATGGGTACGTGTGCTTGCATGGTTTCATATCTATATAATTGGCCTTACTAACATGGGACAAAGAAGGAAGGAAAAATGAAAGGAAAAGAAGAGAAAGAAGAGGAACCAGTGGATAGACGTGGGATGGAGGAGGCATTGGGTTTAGATGGGTTGAGAAAATAGTAGTAAATGTACACGGAAAATTATGTAAGTATTGAAGGAAATGAGATTGGTTTTTTCAATAATTTCTTGTTTATTTAGTTCGAGTTGGGAGCGTGTATCATTCGATTATTGTTAGAGTTATTTTGAGGTGTTTGGGAGTTGGGTTGTTACATTGGTGGTTTTATTTTTTACTTTTTAGGTTCTTTTCTTTCTCTAAATCTAAAGTTTTAACTAGACTTCTTTTTCTTTTTTCTTTTTACATATTTTACCTTACCTCTCTCTCTCTCTCTCTCTCTCTCTATATATATATATATATATATATATATTTTTTATTTTTTTTATTTTTTATTTTTTATTTTTTATTTTGCATTAAAGGTAATAATGGTCTAAAATGAATATGAACATCCTTTCAGGAGGAACAAACATTTTGCACAAAAAAAAAAACTCTTGCCATGAAATTTTTAGGATAATTTTTTTTACACAAATTCAAGGATCCCATTGAGAAAAAAAATAGTATACAAAAAAAAAAAACCCTCATAAATATATCATTTTTTGCGTGCATAATGCAAATGCAAGGTTGAGCCGGATCCCATTGAGAAAAAAATATTCTAATTCTTTACAAAAAAAACTCATAAATATATTATTTTTTTGTGCATAATGCAAATGCAAGGTTCTCCACCTTGCATTTGCATTATGCATGCAAAATATAATGTATTAATGAGTTTTTTTTTTTTTTTTGGTAAAAAATGAGACTATTTTTTTTCCAATGGGGTCCTTGAATTGGTCTACAAAAATTATCCAAAAACAATTCATGCTAAGAATTTTTTTTAGACCTTTATTACCTCTAATATAAAAAAAAAAAAGCACGATTAGGTAAAGTATGTAAAAATATCGAGAAAAAAAAAGAGTCTAGTAAGAGCTTTAGATTTAGAGGAAGAAAAAGAAACCTAAAAAATTGTTACTCTTGTTTTTATTACCAAAAGGTGAAAATCTATCTTATGGGAACTAAAAAATTAATAAAATAATAATTTTGAGTCAAAGAAAAGATAGTTCTACGAAAAAAGTAAATACTTAAGGTACTTTTTCATGCCTTTCAAAATTTTTATGCAATATAAACTCAAATAAGGAAGAAAATAAAGTAAAGTTTGAATTTAAGGGCATTAACAACATTTCGCCATCAAAGTTAACACAGATAGACGTTTTTAAACGGTAGGGGAGGTATCTGCCAATTACTTTGTAAAGTAGGGGAGGTCAGTGGAATTTCAGAAACTTTAGGGGAGGTCCCTGTTGTCAGAAATCTCTGGGGAGGTAAGTGAAATTTATCCAATAATTTTTTAACAGTGTTTGCTTGGGTTTTCCTATAAGAGGGCTTGTAATCTCTTTACAAGAACCTTTAGTTTCTCTCTTTCTTTTGTGGATTCAAGTACACTCGTGGATTCGAGTACCTATCTACATTGGGAATAGTACGCTAACTATTCTCTCATGAATTCCGCTGTGTCAAGTGGTATCAGAGTAAAACATTTTCTGGCTCGATGAGACCAAACAAAGTAGATGACAATACACCTAGTGACGTTGCTCCTGGGATTGCTGATCTGAGGATGATGGTGGAAGAACAACAAGCACAGTTAATATCAATCCGCGATTCGGTGGCAGAAATTCATGAAGCGTTGTTGCTGCTGACTCTTCACCCCTACCAAGAACCAGAAGGGGTTGAAGAGAATCGCACGGGGGATTTTCCCAAAGGCGTCTTCTTGACTAGAATCGGGAACCCGCGGTGAGATTTGCCCAATGCCAGCCCGGTAATCAAATTGTAGTTGAGAGACACCAGCTTATCTCGCTGATTTTAGTTATTATGACAACTTACCTAAATTCAAGGGCAATGAATATGTTGAGGATGTTTTAGATTGAATTTTAGACATTGAAGATTTCTATGAGTATGTGAGAATGTTGTCTGAAACAAAGGTGGAAATATTTATTGTTAAAACTTATGGGGCCTGCGCTACGATGATGGTTACATATGCAAGATTTAAGAGAACAATTGGGAAAACATCGTATTTGTGCATGGTCAAGAATCAAAAGACTTGTGATGGAGAGATTCTTGCCATGAAATTATGAGCAACTTTTGAAGAAAAAAAATATGGACCAAAGCGACGAAATACAATCCACACATCTGCCGATGTTGTTGAAGAAGCTTTTAAAGAGGAGGTAATTCAAGTTGATGATAAGAAAATTGATATGGATTTGAGTGATAAACAGAAAATTGATATTGATGTTGGTGATCAAATTTTTGAGGACCACCACAATTTTTCAAAAGATGTGATCGAAGCTGCCACTATATGTGATGACTCTATGGCCCACCCGTATAAATGAGCAAATTATTAATGTGTCAACAAATACTAAGATGTAATAAGATCAAGAGAACCCACAATGTCAGTTGACTTTGTTTATTTTCTTGGAGTGCAACAATGTGATTTGATTCCAAATATTGCTTTAGTGGATCTTATCAATCAATTGAAGCATAAAGAAAAGATATCATTGCAAAAACCATTTTCTATGATTGCTTCTTGAAAGGAAATCAAGGAGTTGAAGTATTCCAAATAGCTATTTATTTGACATGGAAGATGGAGATTCCTAACGAGAACTCGAGGTCGAGTTCTTTTGAAGAAGAAGAGATTGATGTAAGACAAGATCTTAAGAGTTTCCATCTTTGGAAACGTTATTCTGTTTAGGAATTATATTATTCGATATTATTTGCGTTGCTTGTTTAGCACTTTCCTAGTTTAGTTTTGGTTATATTTGATTTTATTTCCTTGTCTTATAGTTTTGGTTTAAGAAATTATTTCCTTAAGTAATTTCCTTTTTATTAGCAGTTCTACTAGTATAAATAAGGGTGAAAGCCTATGATATTATTGAACATTTCATCAGACATTGGGAGCACTATCTGATTCAAAGGGAATTGGTGATGTACATTGACCACCAAGCGCTGAAATTCATCAACAGTCAGAAAAAGTCGGATAGTATGTGCAAACCCACGATTCCCGCGTCCGCGAGGACGGGTTTCGCTATCACTACATAGGATGATCATTGAGTGCTTAGGTACCCGTTGTAGCACACCTTTGAATATTTTAGAGTCGCCACTTGGTTTAGGCTAAACCAAGAAAAAGCCTTTTACCA
This sequence comes from Gaultheria prostrata, assembly GCA_036023075.1. Lineage (NCBI taxonomy): Eukaryota > Viridiplantae > Streptophyta > Magnoliopsida > Ericales > Ericaceae > Gaultheria > Gaultheria prostrata. The sequence continues at coordinate 8,489 of JAXBDA010006950.1, forward strand.
GAGATTCACAGTTCGGGAACACGGGTACGGTGAGGGGAAGGTGTTAGGCACCCCTCTCCTCCTAGCCACGAAGGCTAGCATGTACTCGTTTGACATGAAATAGCCTCAACACTTCACTCGATCTTACACTTAACCAATTATTAAACCTTTAACAGATATTGGTGATGAAAGCAACATGAACATCGACACACAAAGGAAAGGGAGATAGGTACATCAGCACAAACAAAAATAAATTAACACTGTGCTAGCAACTGATCTGTAGGCCGGCCAATTGATTTGGCGGCCTGCAAATCACATTGATTAATGTGCAGGCTGGTACATCAGTTCACCGACCGGTGTTCTTCCCCACGCCAGAAATTAAAAACGCAGAAAAGCTACTTAACTGAAATTAAATGATTAAAATAGGTAAAGTTCAAAAATTGACCAACTTTAAAGGTGTATCAACCTTTTTTTATTATTCCCTCAGTGACTAAACTTATCGATTTTCTTGCTTTGAAGTGGACTTTTTACGGGACCTCAAAACCTTAGCTCGGATTTGGGGGTTTTTGACTGGATTGATTTCGCCTCGCGGGGTTGGAGGGCTTTTGAAAAGTAGGGTGTGGGGAGTATTTTGCACAGCACTTCGGGTTGTGGGGGTGAGGAATTGTGTGTGAATTCCGAAAGCAACGATGTCTTTAAATAGGGCTTAGCACGGGAGAGTCCCAATCCGATCATGAGACGAATTGGGACATTTTGCAACACTTTGGACTCTATCTCATAGAGTCCGCAACTTGATGGTTAAGAAAACATACGGTTATCCGATCACCGGGAAGAATTTGAGTCCTGATCGGGCTCTGCTACTAAAGCTTCTAGAACAAGTTGATTTGCCGGCCGGTGGATGCATCTAGCTACGAATAGTGGATTTCGGTCAGAAGACCGGGTTTCTGCGATTTGCAAATGGATGTGCCGGCCGGTGAATTTGAGTGCTGGCTGGTATTTCAACTGAGTTAGGGAGGTTCTGGGTCTTGGCTACCAAATCCTTACAAAGATTCTGAGATCCACGTGAATTTTGCCAAAGCATTTGGGTATTGCTTTCATCATCGGGAGTCCGCACGGAGCGGTACTTGAAATACCTACCGAGCCAACTTAAGGTGTCTCCAGTATGCATCTGCGCCGGGCTACTTCTATTCAAAAATTTCCTTTTACCATTCGGCATAAGTCTGGGGTGACGAATCATGTGGCTTAGGGGTACACAAGAAAACCGATATAACCGCTAAATTGATCCGATCCGAACCGAACCGTTGTATTTGGTTAGGTTATGCAGTTCATTGTTTTGATTATGGTTTAAAAAAAATAAGAACCGGTAATTATGGTTTGGTTACTGGTTCTTAAATAACCACGGTTACAACCGAACCGGATCGTATTATATATATATATATATATACACCCACCTTCCTACGTGGGATCCCACACTTTACCCATTTTCGGATCAAATTTCGACGATCTGAACCGTTCAATGTGTTTAAAACATGTTTTTAAGGGCCTGCGCGAGGATTCGTCAAAAAAAAAAAAAAATACCCAGAAGGACTTCATCCGAGCAGTTTTTCATAAAATATATATCTATGGTTTGTATGAAAAACTGCTCGGATCAAGCCTTTCCGAGTATTTATTTTTGACGAATCCTTGCGTTGGCCTTTAAAAACACGTTTTAAACACATTGAACGGTTCGGATTGTCAAAATTTGATCCGGAAATGGGAGAATTGAGTGACTCCCACACTTCCCACATAGGAAGTGGACTCTATATATATATGGCAGATCCGTGGACACATATTTTGCACACACATTTTGACACTCCATCCCAGCCCTTTAAATCATAGGTTGAGATTAAAACTTAAAAAACCACTCCATCTCTCTCCTCTCTCTCTCCCACGTACTCTCACTCTCTGGAATAATCACTGAAAAAACCATTCCCCACCCTCCCGATCTGTCCACCCAACAACCCACCTCTCCCCGATCCACCACCAAAACAACAATCACAAAATCATATGGGTACGAACCCTAAGATTAGGAATTGGGAAATCGCTCACCTTCAATACCCGAATGGAAGATGCCGAAACTGAAACAGGTTGTGTAGTGATTGATAAGTGTGAGGTCGTAGCTGTTCAACAAGATTTGGGTATCGTAATCGGAGTTTGACTTGGAGGGGTTCTCTGCCCCCATTTGGTGATTCTGATCAGAAACAAATTCGCAGAGAAAAAAAGCCTCAGAATCCTCAATTCAAAGGAATATTCTTCTTCTTCACTCCATTTTCTCAGGGCACCAAATGAGTCTCTGAGAATGAAATTGTATTACGTGCTTTTATTAATCTCGTATTTTCCATGATGTGGTACTGATAAAATATCGTATACATTTCCAAAAATTTTAAATCAAGATCATTCACTTGAAATCCACATATGTTTCGGCCTTTTGAACTTTAGTTTAATTGAATATTCTGTCAGATTCTTTCTGATGTGTTTCAGCCTCGACATTTTTGCCGGAAGGTCGGCGAGCGTGAGACGGCCGTTCTCTCTCCCCATCGGTGTGTTGGCGAGAGAGAGGTTCTTTAAGTTTTAATCTCAGCCCTTGGTTTCAAGGGCTGGGATGAAGTGTCAAAATGTGTGTGCCAAATGTGTGTCCACGGATCCGCCCATATATATATATATACATAATTATGTATCTTGATTTGGTAAGTCAATACTTTTGTTAGATTAGAAATATATTTTGTTAGGAAGTCTTTAATATATTACTATAACTATTTGACCCTTTTAATACTTAATTTTCAATTTTAATTCCCTAGTAAGGCATGCTTCTGAATTTGTTTTCATCAATTTTAGGAGTTGTTTATTAATGGTAGATTGTTAAGTACTTTGTGTATCACGTGGACCATATTTGGTTTCGAATATAATAAAATTCTATAATTATTTTATGAGCTGTTTGGTGCTCCAAATTCTAAATAATCTTTTGAGTTCATGTATTATGAAAAAGTATTCCAATGCTTATCGGGTAGAACCAGAACCGGACCAAAACCGGTCCGGTCTTACGGTTTGGATCTGGACAGGTTCTAAGCGTGTATTGGTTTGGTTTTGGTTCTTAATTTCCTAGAACCGGTCAGAATGGTACGGTTACTGGATTTCTAGAGAACCGGTCCAATCCCGACCGTGTGCACTCCTAGTGTGGCTAATGGGTAAGTCGTCGTGCCAAACTGTTGGTGACTTTGACCCATGAGATTGTGGGTTTTGATTTCTTGAAGGAGTTGTACCCGGAAGATGAGGATTTCAAGGACATTTGGGCGGTGTCGTTTAGAATCGACCCGCCAGTGACTTTCATGTCACTGATAGCTATTTATTTCGAGGCAATCGTCTCTGTATACCAAGGTCTTCTTTGAGGGAAAACTTAATCCGAGACCTTCATGGTGGAGGATTAAGTGGTCATTTAGGAAGAGACAAGAATGATGCAAGTTTGGAGGAGAGGTATTTCTGGCTTCAGTTAAAGCGGGATGCTAGGAATTTTGTGCAGAAGTGCTATGCATGTCAAGTATCTAAAGGTCAATCTCAAAATAATGATCTTTATATGCCTTTACCTGTTCTTAATAATATTTGGGAGGATTTGTCTATGGGTTTTGTGTTGGGACTACCTTGAACCCAGCGGGGAATGGATTTTGTGTTTGTGGGAGTTGACAGGTTTTCCAAGATGGTGCATTTTATTGCGTGTCGAAAGACATCCGATGCATCCCATGTGGCCCGTTTGTTATTTTGAGAGGTAGTGTGTTTGCATGGGATTCCCCAGTCTATCACTTCTAACAGGGATGTGAAATTCCTTAGCCATTTTTTGGTAACTCTGTGGAAGATGTTTGGTACCTAATTGAAGCAAAGCTCTACTCCACATCCACAGACTGTTGGTCAACAGAGGTGACTAATTGAAGCTTGGGTAGTCTAATTTGTGAGATTTGTGGTGACATGCTGAGACAGTGGGATTATGCACTGCCACAGGTTGAGTTTGCTTTCAATAGTGCAGTTCACAGTGCCATGGGAAAATCACCTTTTTCTTTAGTATATGTGACACCTCCAAAGCTTGTGGTGGATTTAGTTCGTCTTCCCCAGGATCCTAAAGTTAGTGTTGGCTGAGGCAATGACTAAGCAATCACAAGAAGTGCTTGATTATGTGAGGCAAAAGTTGGCTAAGACTAATGCAAATAACAAAGCAGCTGCCGATAAGGGCAGGCGTGTCAAGTTGTTTGAAGAAGGCGATTATATGATGGTTTTTTTTGGGCAAGACGAGGTTTCCTGAGGGAACCTACAAGCTGAAGCCCAGGAAGTATGGTCCGTACAAGGTACTGCAAAAGATTGGTGGTAATGCTTATGTGATTGACCTTCCCGAGTCCATGAAGATCTCCATGGTTTTCTATGTCGCTGATATCTATGAGTATCATGAAGAGGAGCCGCTCTATCCAGATTTGAACTCGAGATCGAGTTCTTTCAAAGAAGAAGGGATTTATGTGACAGCCCAATTCTGTAATCTATTGGACCAGTAGAAGCCTCAGGGGCCCAAACAGCTTTTAATTGTTGCAATTTATCGATGAGCCCAGAATCAGCCCAAACTTTGCGGGCAAAAGCAGAATCGCGAAGCGGTCATGACTCACCACTCTAAGTTCGTGATTGATGGTGGATTTCGGCCTAATTCTTTTGTTTAGGCCTTCAATTGGACATTTTTGCTATTTTAGAGAATATTTACATTTCGAATTACACTTAGCGTATAATTATGTTTTTATTGATTCCAGTTGGGAAAGTCTTATTGTTCTTTCTAGTTTTCAATTTTAGTACTTTCCTTAAATTTCAAGACACTTTATTTTTTTGGCCGTCCACCAAAGAGCACACACACGCCCTTATCTCTCTCTTGGCTCCTATTTCTTTTTCTTCCACTAATAACTTTTTTATCCTAGACAAAGGCACTCCTTTTTTATCCAAGGTAAGCTAAATAGCCTATCATGTGCCAAGAGATGTGTAAAATCTTTCAAATAAATGACCTCAAACACTATTGGACCAAACACTTTGGGCCTATTTTCATGGGCAAAAACCCAACAAAACAATGGTGACTCAAACTATTTCTTTTAATGGGGTAAGTTTTTCGAACCTGAAGAAACAACGAAAATAAAAGTTGGCTTCATAAACAAAGACAATGAAAATAAAAGCGAAAATAAAAGTTGGAGGAAATTGTGAAAGTAAGGTTTGCAAAGATAAAGAATAAAGAAAAAATGTAAGTTATTAACATTTATAAACAAAGACACCATGTAAAATTATAGATGTCTTAGAGCATTCTGTGGACACCTGGCGGGAGGATGCCCATGAGATTGTGAAAATGGTTTTTTGAGTCGCCACCCGGGTTTAAGGACCGAACCCGAGAAACCGGTTTAAGAAAATGACTCTTTTGCCCAATGGTTTGAAAAATAATTTTACCGGTCAAACGGAACCATGATTTTTCGGGTTTGGGGGTTTGGTTACGAGAGGGGAAGGGTTTTAAGGCACCCCTCTCGCCCGGTCCGTGAACCGGTCTCTACTCAATGATTTGTGGGATTTAGAAAATATTTAAAACTTAACTTTATACACGCAAAGGGGAATATGGAACAGGAAGCATGTACACAAGATAAAATACGATGAAAACTACGTTGGATGCTTGTGTTCATGTATTAACATGATGATGGTGATGATGGTATCCAAACACGGGCTAATTAGTGTGCTAATAAGGGAGTTGTTAATGCCACGAAGCATTTTGTTGGTGCCACGGGAGTATGTTACACTTTACCCTGTTTGGTAGGAAGAAGTCAAAACAATTTATTGGTAGAGAGGCAATTGGGCCACTTTTGGAAGTCTGTGTAAGTAATGGCCGTGGCAGAAACAAAATCCTCCGTGCCATTAACAGCTTCCTGCTAATAATCAACAAGAATAAATATGATCAGAAATGACAACAACAAGATAAACTATACAGATATCAATGGACTTCAACTTATAACTAAACCATGATTAAGAGGTAAACTCATGAAACTTTTTCTTTGAAGAATGATCTTGATAAGAAAGAAATATGTGTTGAAAGAGGGATGACAGACTGGCTTGGTACTATATGAGCACACACACACTCTTAACAGATTCAAACCAATGATCAGAGATCAAAACAAACAAAATATGAAAACTGACCAGAAGATGGCTTGAGCGCTCAGGACCCCCTTGAGCGCTCAAGCCCTCTCCTGGATTGTGAACTTTGACTGTTCGTTTTAACTTCTTTTGTATTCTTGTGAGTTTAATGACTTTTGGATCATCTCATATTTGCTTGAAAAACGTCTATTTTCTGTTTTCTTTATCCAAAGAGGATCACTTTATCCTTTTCAAAATGAGTATCACTTCACATGACCCTTTGATGATCACTTTAAGAAGGTCATGGAAATGCACACTAGCTTTGAGTGACAGAAAATATCATAAAAAAGGCTTCATGAAGTGATGAAATCATACAAAAAATGATCAAAGCATAAACCCACAAGACCAGTCAAATAAGGGGTCTTGAGCGCTCAGGGGTGGGCGTTCAAGGCATGATCACTTCACAGAATTTCAAAATCCTTTTGCTGATATTTGTGACCTTGTAGGTTCACAACAAGTATAAAGAACTTGTGTGAACCTACTGCTCTCCCTCAGGGGGACCAAAACGTTGATTGATGCTTATTTCTCTACCTTTTAGCTTGAAAAATGACTTGAAATGGGGGCTTTTGAGGCTGTGATGAATGATCAAGGCTGTTTTATGAAATATTTGTGATGTGTGAGTGGTATTGAGTGTGGTTTTGGAGGTATAGGTGTTGGATGGGTTGATTTCCTAAAGACCCATGTGTGTTAGGCCTTAAAAGAGTGGTTTTGGAGTGTTTGTGTGCTGGAAATGAGATGATTAGTGAAGGACCAGAACCGATTGAGGCAAGTATATGGGTTTGAAGATGGCTAGTGGGCAGTAAGCTTGATGAGAAATGGTATTTCTAAGGACCCATGTGATTTAAGGCTTAAAAATGGAGTTTTAATGGTGTTTAGAAGCTTATAGATGATGGGAGATGACGAATATGGGTGAGGGAAGGCCAAAATCGTGATTGAAGTGATGAGTGAGAGTGGAGAGGGCTGCAGGAGTGTGTGAGAAAGAGATGAGTGTGGGGGTATATATAGAGTGAGAGTGAGTGGGTCATGAGTGAGTGGGAGAGTGAGTGAGTGAGTTTGTGGGGCCAAGAGGAGCCTCTTGGTCGTGTGTGGGGAGACAAGAAGTCAGTTAGACGCTCCCATTGCAGGAGAATCTCATAATAAGATGTTATGCAAAACTGTCGCTTGAGAGCTTGAGCGCTCAAGGGCACTACAGAACTGACCAAACTTCGTGAGGCTGCCCTGGGTGCTACCGAACTCCGTTTTAGGCGTGGTTTGAAGCGTTGGAAAGGTGGTTAACTCTACTTTCTAAAGTGGTTTCAATGAAAAATAATTTGTACATCCAAATGTATAACCATTTTACCCTCAAGAGGTCAGGAAAATGGTCATTTTAGTAAAATATGCATATCTCCCTCATTTTAAAATGGATTGGGACGTATTATATATCAATAAAGAGGGTTTTGAATGTACTAGAAGATGGTTTAGGCTTGGGTTTGTTTTGAGGAGGTTTTGATTTTGGTGAGTTTCAAGCACTTATTCAAGCTCCAAAGTGTGTTTTGGTGGTCCATTTTCATCATCAGGAATACTCGAGCGCATCCCGGGTCTAAAATCGGCGTGTCTACACATTCACTAGGTATGGGTTAAAGAGGAAGTTAGTATAAGATGTTGATTTTTTGGCTTGAGTTTGGGTATGTTTTTACCTTGTGATAAGCACAGAGTAGGGTAAATAATTGTGGCTTAATCCTTTTTTTTTTTTGTCATACTTGCATATTCATCTCTATTGATTTGTCATGATATTGCTTGCAAGGTATGTTTTTGTCCATATTGTTAGTAATTTCATGGAATCAACGGGTATTTGTAATCTTAACGTGGAGAGATAAATAAATATTTAATGACGTGGAGCTCGATATTAATTGAGATAATGACGGGAGTGCAATTATAATTCTTTAGTGGTGTGAATTATAATTTGTGAAATAAGAAATAGAATCCTGGTAGGATTAGGGTTTCTTATTTACACAAGGAGCCCAGATTTATTTCTCCTGAGGTCCCTGCCATAGCCTTATAAATATACTGTTTTGTTCTCTAGGTTTCACACGTTTTTGTGAGACACAATAGAGAGCCGTGAAAAGAGAGAAAAACAGATCTCGTTGGAGTCCACAATCGGGTACGAGATTCGAGGTATAAGGGAATAGGGCAGAAGATCGTAAGGTACGGTTGAGCTTTGTTTGTGCTGTATTCGGGTTAAGGGAAAATAAACTATTCCACCGTGCGCTCGTGTCTACGGACGAGAGGTAACCTTAATTCCGCCATGTAGGGTTTAATAGTTTTTAGGTGTATAATCTGTACGCATCATCACGGGGTCTTGGGGATCCGTTTTCCCAACAGTGGTATCAGAGCAGGCTGTGATCATGCGTATAGATTATATAGGCCATGTTGTCCATAGAACGTAGAGCATAGATATGTGCTAACAACGGTTTTGCAGAGTTCTAGTATATGCTAACGTCTATTTTGCAGAATATTTATCCCACTATTATGGTCACACATGTTTGATTGTGTGATTGGATCCCACGTTTTTTTTTTTGCGTGGTTACTGCTTTATGAAAGTAGTATGTGAGCTCCGGTATGTGGGAGGCATAGGTATTCATGTAATCTTTATTTCTTCAGTTGTATCATCGATAGATGTAGACTATGTGAACTTTGTAAAAGAGGCATAGGACTGTTGTAAGATTACAGTTTCTGCAGTTTGTGTTTTTTTTTTTTATCTAGATTATGTGAACTCTGTATTGGAGGCACTCTAACTTGGTGAACAAGGCGCGGCTGCAATTTTGGCTATTTTTGGAAACAAGGATCTTGACCATAATAGTTGGGATTCGTATTTCACTATGTTTCCTTATTTATGATTATTTATGTTTCCATGTGTGTTTTGCATGAGTGATAGTTACCATATTGGGACAACATGGTAAAAATTTGGCCTTTTGACCTAGATCACAATTTTTTTTGCAAACACGTAAATTTTATAACCCTCACAAATTTTTTAAATAACTAAGTGGGAGAGGGACTTTATTTTATATAAATCCCACGGTCTCCATTACTAGTATGTAAATGATATGATTAATTTTGTGTGTTGGTTTTAGAACCTTCCTCCCCATCGGACAAAATTAATTGTGGCATCATCAGTACAAACTTCCTTACAGGATAGCTCTATGATAATTGTTGTATGAATTACTTCTCCATCTGAGGTGGTTCATTACGGAACAATGGGTCTAAGGCTAGGTAATGGTATACACTTAGCTATAAATAATAGTATCCTCTCCATTAGAGTCACTGCTATTATTTATAGGACCGAAGCTATGTTAGCTATTTAATTTTATTGGGCACGGTCTAGTGTCTAGGTAATAAAATTAAAAGGTTTTGTCTATCTACACGAATGATGAGGAGTAGTGGACCTTCCCATCGAGGCATACTCTTCACGGTGTGTAGGGTTGCTAATGTTTTTCTTTTAATGGACTAGTCGAGGGAACCAATTTAATAGAATAACAAAAAGTTTTTATTTGCCCACCATAATTGATTGTTATGTGATTCTCAAATATCAAATGGCTTCATTCAATCCACTTGCTGCTATTCTCAAAGAAAACAAACCTATGGACCTAATTACATTGACTGGAAAAGAAATCTGAATATTGTGTTAACTGCTGAGGGTCATAAGTATGTATTGTCTGAAGAGTGTCCTCTCAACCCGGCTCAAATTGAAAATGCAACAGAAATCCAAATCAAAGCTTATAAGGATTGGATTAAGGCTGATGAGATGGCGCAGTGTTACATTCTGACTTCCATGTTGAATGTATTGCAACATCAGCATCAGTCTATGGAAACTGCCTATGAATGCATAACCTTTAAGAAATGTTTGGAGATCAGAATCGTGCGGCTAGGAAGGTTGCAATGAATCAGGTGATGAACATAAGAATGGTTGAAGGGACCGCAGTTAGGGATCATGTTCTGAAGATGATAGGTCTTCTGAATGAATTGGAGATCCTAGGAGCTAAAATCGATGGGGAAACCCAGGTCGATATAGTTCTCAATTCGCTGACTGGCCCTTTTAAGCAGTTTCGTCTGAATTATAACATGCATAAGATGCATTACTCATTGGCGGAATTGTTTAAAGAGCTTATATCAGCTGAAGGTCTGGTGGACAACACAAAGGAGGTTGTACTTGTGGCTGAAAAGGCTTCTACTTCTAAGCCGAAAGGCAATAAGAAGCAAAAAAAGGTTCCCAAGCAAGTCAATGCTCCTCAGGCAATTAATGGACCTCAAGGTGGAGTGAAAAAGCCTAAGGGCAAGTGTTTTCACTGCAAGCAGAAAGGGCACTGGAAGAAAGATTGTCCAGTTTATCTCAACAAGGTGAACAAACAAGGTAAATCTTTTTC